>RJWM01023112.1:0-32676 GCA_004363535.1 Dasyprocta punctata | reverse complement strand
GTAGAGAACAGCTCAAAGAGCAAAGACAATTGGGAGGGGAATGGGCGGAAAGGGAAAAGGGAAGAGGAGGGGATATAAACCTGTATATGTGTATATGTAAGATAACTAAAAAGAACACTGCTGAATGTATTCGTTATTGAGAGGGAACAATTAATACTCATATGATTGGATCAGTCTTGCATGTCTATATCTGTTAATGCAAGAAACCATTTTAAAGATAACGATGCACAAATTGCAACCATTGTCAAGCTTCTATCTTCCGGCTTTGTAAACCTGCAATGTTGTGTATTTACGCTAGTTGTTTGCTTGTCTCCTTTGCTTGTTGTTTTTACTATATATGTCGTTTTTTTTGTCGTTGTTGTTGTAGTTTTTGTTTGTTTTGTTTTTCTTCGCTCAAATAAAATAAAAAAAAATAAACAGTGGATTTATATTACTTGTGTTTGTATCCTGAAGATCAGACTGAAAAATAGCCCAGCTTGTGGCTGAGTAACCTGGTTCTCAATATTAACAGAGAGGAAGGGTACGTGCCTTAGTAAGGTTGCCTTAGAGATTAACGTTCCTGATTCTTTTTCTTTTCCTTTGATCAAGACTCAGAGTTCTGTGAACCTTTTCTGAAGTGAGCCTTTGCCCAGACTGCACTAGGTATGCTTTGCCTCTTTCTCCCTTCATCATTCTTATACCTTTTTTTTTTTTTTAAATTAAACTTAATTCTTTGAATGGAATAGTCTAAAAGTCTCTGGACTTTTTCCTTCATTTTCACTCTGATTCTGGTTTTGATATAGAAAGAATATAACTTCCAACCTGCTAGACATCAGATGTGCCAAACTCATGTCCCCTGAAGTTAAAAGAATGAATTCGAAAAGACAAAGGAGGTTAGAAGAAGGAAATGTTTATTGGGGAATAAAAATGGGGAATAGGAATAGCACCTGAGAGACAGAATGGTTCTTGAGTGGGTTGCTGCTGAGGTAATTTCCCCTAGGATGTTTTATACAGCAAAATCATGAGGTGGGTGGGTACATTGTGGGTCAAAGTATAAACTACTAAAGAGGAAACCTAAAGCCTAACATCCTCTTCCCCTCACCCCTGTTTCTACAAGTTTCTGCCTCCTGCCCCAAGTACACCGGCAAATGATCTGTGCTTGTCTGGTAACCACAAAATGTTCCTGTGAACTTCTGCTCTGTACCTAAAACTTCCCTTAGCTGCAAAAGGTAACACCTCCTGGGCCTGCTGTGCCAGAGCCACCCTGCCCTATTCCAAACCCCAGAGGTTAACAGCGCCTGCTAAACTTTTGCCTCTGTAAAGTGCTTATGCAAAATTTCACTTTGCTCCCTGTTTTGTCCTCCCCAATTAAAACAGAGATATGAAACCTCCTCTAACCCACGATTTGTTGCCAAGAATTTGGAGAATTTATCTCCTCTGGGTCAGAGCCAGCTTAACAAAGAGCTTGGTTCTCTCCACATCTTTGAGTGCCTGCTCAGTTTCTCTTGCCACTGGAGACTTGCAATTCCTGGTGCCCTCAATTCAACCACTATGATCACAATTACAACCTCTTAGTTAACACTGATTCAATAGGGAAGCAGGGCACATGTAACAAGGGCATATGGATGACTTCATTAGTCTTGGCTTATCTATGACTTCTTTTTAAAAAAATTAATTAAACTTATTGGATATATATATATCATTCATCACCAACCTTTTGGGGAAGGGATGGGTCTGAGTGTTGTTCTGGTGACCCAACTGGGTGTGTGATGCATATCTGGGTTTAATGGACTGGGTGATACCAGTTGTAGTCTAATCTCAAATTTCCATTCATCTCTTAGTATAGCAGTGCCTCTCCCAAAGGAATGGGGTGAGGACCTTCTCAGGACAAAAGAAGGTGATCTATGCATGTGTAATTCTGACAAGGCTCTGTAACATAAACCATACCCAATCAGGCTGTAGTATGTCACCATGTTACCATATAAAAGAGACAAAGAAGCAAAAATTGTATAAAAGGTGAAACCCTGCCATGCTCAGGGTTCTGCCTTTATATGTGTATCTGCTGAGTCAGCGCCTCCATGACTAAACGCTGCTTTCCGGAAAAAGCCTCAGTCCCCGTCTCTTTGTGAGAATCCTATAACATTAGGAGAGTATGTAAATATGGCATTGGAATTCTCATCTTGGGGGCTTGTCTTCATCACATGTGCCTCCAAGCACAATTTTGATGTCTCCACCTTTGACTGACTTCCTAAGAGCCCCGTCCCTTTCTGGCTGTATATTAATTTGTATCTAACTTACCTGCCTGTAATAGTTTGACAACTGGCAATCTGATTTATATTCCTTTGAATCTTCCTGAGTGTTTTAGAAGTCATGAACTGATTGCAAACACAGAGAAAGCCGTCATTGGAGAAGAGATTCAGTTGCCTTCTGCTGAGAGGAAAAAGTTCCCTACTTTTCCTTCTTCCTTGTGACCAGGGCCATTCTGATTATTCATCCACAGCAAATGCCTTGGCTTTCTGGGAGCACTAATGAGTAGTATAATCAATATTGCTTATACCAATAGCTCGCACTCCTGGTATCAGATTTCAACAGCACATTTTCTTTTGCTGAGGATTAAGTCAACATTTACACAACACTCACAGCATGCAAAAGCATGGGGCTGGCCATGGGAAAAGAAGGCCAGGAAATCACAAGAAATGGTTCCTGCTCCTTAGAATCTTCTTGAATATTTGAGAGAGTGTGATAAGTGTATGGGGTGGGGGATGAGAGTGAATGAGAATTACTAAGGAATTGGCTCCATGACCACTGGGACTGAGAAGTCCCCAGATTTGCAGTTTGGAAGTTAGAGAGCCAGTGGTACAAATTTCAGTCTTAGATAAGAAGACAAATGTCCCAGCTCATATAGTCAGGTCAGAGAAGTTCCTGTTCATTCAGTGTTTGTTTTATTTAGGACTTCAGTGGAGGCAGAGGACCATCCACGTAAGGAGGTCAATCTGCTTTAGTAAGTTCTCTGATTCAAATGTGTTTTTAAACAGTCATATGTAACCCAGCTCTTTCTGTGGTTATTGTTTGAGATAGGCTCTCATTACACAGTCTAGTCTTGCCTTGAATTCTCCGTATAACCCAGACTTGTCCTGAACTTGCAGTTCTTCCTTCTTCAGCCTCTGAGTGCTGGCATGTTAGGTATATGCCAAATATGTCTGACTTTAGTTCTTTTTTTTAATAATTGGACGAATGCTTGTTTGTTATTGATGAGGCAACTGTTCATTATAATTTGTAATAGTGAAACCTAAAATGATACATTTTGGTAAAATGACTGGAGAATAAGGACAGGAGCCACTAAAGTCACTTCCAAATGGAGCAGGGGGCAGGGGAGTCAGTGAGTGGGACCTAGGGCAGGGATCCCAGGGAGGCCTGAAGCCAGATACTAAGCTCATTCAGACAACAAAGTAATAAAGACGGGAACTTCAGAGAATCAGCAGCCACCCTTTCCCCTCAGCAACAGGACTGAACCAAAGGACATATGCTGCCTGCTGACTGTCCTTTTTACCAGACTGTCTGCCCAAGTGTGGCCATGTATGTCTGTGACCAGGGTTAAGTGCTTGCTTCCTTTAGGAATCCTCTGCAATTTCCTCGGTGAGATAATTAGATTTCAAGGCAAAGGGGCATCTCTGTAAGAGCCAGGTGCAAATTGACTCCAGTGAAGACTTGGAGGACCTTTTCCCTGCAATTTTGTACATGGGTGACCATGAGACGCAACATAGTTTGGATTAACACAGTTTTCCCAGGATTATAGGTAGGGTCTTCAGGTGATGGGGGGGGGGAGGTAGCAGGGCAGAAGGGAATATCTTCAAGCATTACTAGGAAAATGATGTCATGTTAGAGTGTGTGATCTGAGAAGCTTAGAGAAAGGAGCCAGGGACAGGATACAGAGTCAAGAATCCATAGTTCAGCATCTGTTTCACCCATGCAGTATCTACAACCTGGGATTATAAACCAAGACTCCAGGTAGTTAAGTTACTTAAATTAGACTCCAGGTAGTTAATCAGAGAAGCTATGGCAGGAAATATATATATATATATATATATATATATATATATATATATATATGAAATCAGTAAGAGAAAACAAAGGTATACATTAGTTTTCTATGTTGTATAACGTATTATCATGATTTTACCAGCTTAAAAATGCATTTATTATCTGAAAGTTTCTGTGAGTGGGAAATCTGGGAACAGTTTAGTTGGGTTCACTTTTCAGGATCTCTTAAATTGCAGTAAAAGTGTTGACCAAAAATACGATTTCATGTGAGGTTTGAGGTCCTCTTCCAAGCTCAGTGATTGTTGACAGGATTGAGGTCCTCAGCTCCTAGCGACTGTTTGCCATTTACTACCATTTGGCCCTTTGCACATCATGTTGGTTTGCTTCTCCAAAGCAATAGGGGCATCTGCTGATGCTTGTCTCTAACCTCTAGAGACTCTGATTAGGTCAGACCTACCTAAGGTCGTCTCCCTTTGGATGACCTCAAAAATTTATTTGGGATCTAAGTTATATCTGCAAAAACCCTTTGCTTCTGCCATAATAAGTCAGTGAATTATGAGAGTGACATTCATTCATTATTCATAGATGCCACTCACACTTAAATGGAGCAGATCATACAGGGAATGCATACCAGGGCTGGGGAATCTTGTGGGCCATTTTAGAATTCTGCCTACCAGAAAGTATAATCATAGAACTAATATGATTATCTGATTTTGAGTTTAAGAAGCAATTTGACTCTTTCAGGGGCCATGTATATTTATGGATGCTTCTTGACTTTGATATGGCTATGGCTCCTGATCTCATCATAAACTGAAATTGTTGTAGGTTTAAGATGTATGTGACACACCTTACCTACCGCACATCATCACTTCGGAAGGCAGCGCACTGCGCAGCAGGGTTTTTTCCCCTTGTGATTGCGCAACTGTCTGCAAGTTGCAGCCGACTGCTGCTGTCCAGTATCATGAGAGTATTCACTGGGAAAAGATCAAAATTTAAAATTAGAAGAATGGTATCACTTTTGCACCATCATAGTGTGGAAAAACTAACGCTGAATCATGGTAAGTCAGGGGCCATTTCTATTTTCTGTGTAATCAAGACTAATTGCAAGCATTGCAGTGTACATAGTGTATAACTGTCTTCCTACGGGACAGGGAGTGCTTATTTTTAATTTTTTTATTAGTACATGTTTATAGTACATGAAGTTTACCATCGATGTATGGAGTTGGTGCAAATATGTAACACATCTTAATTCCTTTTTAAAAATTCCCTTTCCATTTCCTCTTTCTCCATCTCTTGATCCTCTGTCCCTTGAGAAAGATCTATCCCCCTACTTCTTATTATCTGTCTTTTGTTTTATTCTTTATTTATAATATGGGTTTCTCATATAAGAGAAGCCATGTGATATTTAAGATTATGTGTCTGATTTCTTTCACTTAACATTATGGTCTCAGGGTGTTACGGTTTGTGTCTAAAGTCTTCCCAAAGCCCATTCGGCCATAAGGGTTTGTTCAGAGGTAGCTGAATCTAGAATGTGTGATTGATTCTTAGTGCAATGTGGGAAATAAATGTGTGAGTACTATACTTGCCTTAGTCTGTATACAATATGAGGGACAGAAAGAGGCTTGTCCTTTCTTTCTCCTCCCTTGTTGCTTTTGCTCTCTTCCACTGCCATGAAGTGTTGCTTCTCGGCCATGTGCTACTCTGTCTTGGAGCCTGCTGATTGTGGAATGAAACCTGTACAAACTGTGCGCTAAATAAACCTTTCCCCCTTTAACTTTAGGTGTCAGGTATTTTGTCTCAACAATGAAAAAAGTAGGTAAGACACAGGGTGTATCCATTTTCCTACATATGACTCAAGTTTATCTTTCTTTATGACAGATTAGTGCTCCATTGTGTATAAATACTGCATTTTCTTTGTCCAATCTTTGAAGGACATATAGCCTGCTTCCAAGATTTAACTATTATAAATTGTGATGCCATAAACATGGCCATGCATATATCACTATAATAAGGTATATTTATTTTTTTGGGAAAGATACGTAGAAGAGGAATGACTGGGTCAAATGAGATTTCTGGCTTCAAGTTTTTAAGGAATCTCCATACTGGTTCCTAAAGTGGTTGTACCAGTTTATGCTCCCACTAACCGTGTAGAGGGGTTACTTTTTCACCTGCAACCTCACCAGCATTTGCTATTATTTAATTTCATGATGATGGCCATTTTTTCCTGGGGTAAGATGGTTTTGTTGTAAATTTGAATGTCTGAAATGCCCAATTATGTTGAGCATTTCTTCATATATTTATTGGCCATTTGTGCTTGTTGACCATTTAACTTACCCATTTTAATTGGATTTTTATCTTCAGGGTCTGTTTATTTTTTGAGTTCTTTGTATAGTCTGCATATTAGTCTTCTGCCAGAGGTATAGCTGGAAGAAGTTTTCCTATTCCGTAGGTTGTCTTTTCACTCTCTTAGTTGTTTTGCTATGCAGAAGCTTTTTAATTTGATACGATCTCATTTATTGATTCCCAGTACTATTTCCTGTGCAATGGGTTTCTGTTCAGAAAGTCCTTCCCTTTAATTATGACTTCAAGAGTTTTATCTATTTTGTCTTCCAACAGGTTAAGTGTTTCATTTGAACACAATTCTTTGATTCACTTTGGTTTCAGTTTAGTGCATAAAGAAATATATAGGTCTAGATTTAGTCTTCTGCATGTGAATCACCAATCTTGCCCACACCCTTTATTAAACACTCTGTCTTTCCTGCAGTGAATATTTTTGACCCCTTCATCAACGATTGAATTGCTGAATGTGCCTGGGGTTGTTTATGCATTCTGTATTCTGTTCCATTGACCCTCATGCCTGTTTTTGCGCCAATAGTATGACTAGGTTTGTTTACAAAGTAGGACTGCTGTGTATAGGTCTTCTGTCAAAGGTTGGTGTGGGGAGGATGTGATGAAAATGGTTCTGTTGAAGATTTTCACATCTTCTCTAAGATTGCTTTTTAAGGGGAATTAAGGGTCTGAAAGTAAGTTAGATGTTATTTAAGCAGTGAACTGAAGAGAATTATGTCTTTATTTGCCAAAAATCTCTGTGAAGGGAAAGGTAAAGTTAAATGTAAGAGACTTATTTTAAAATTAAATTTATACGCATTGAGAATGGATTGAATTTCAAAGGTATGTGGCAAGCACAGGAAATGTAAGGAAATATATCTAGGGGTTTAAAACCAAGAAGCTAAGATGGAAATATCAAAGTTTTAAAAAAAATTCGATGTACTGTTTGAGGCCTCTTATGGACAAAGCAATGTTGCAGGAGATTATAGGAATATTTGAGATATAATTTTTCTCTTCATGAACTTAAAGTGTTGTAGGAAAAGAGGGGGCATGTGAAGGGTCCCTGGTACCAAATGCAGTGGACAGAAAGATAGGGAGGGCAGGTGTAGGTCATTAATAGCAGGGGTCTCACTGAAGTGGCAGAAAGACACGTCATAGGACAGTGAGGACTACGGCATGTCTATTTGAATGGAAAAACTGAAACATGAGTTGAAAGGAAACAGAAATTATGTAGAGGGCAGGAAAAGCAAATTATTTCTTTTAAAGTTTGGAAAGACCTAAGTATATTTAAATGACATCATCATCACCATCATTGTCAATGAGGGTTTCAAAGTCATTTGATCTTGAATTCTAACAGATATCTGAGGTGGTAGGATATTTTTCTTTTAAAATGTTTTTGCTAGTACATGTGTACAATACATAATGACTATATTCATTGTGGAGAATTGGTACATGCACAAAAAATTCTTTTTTCCCCCTCCTCTTGTCTCTTCCAGTGAAAATTTTTTGCCAGCATCAAGTTTATACATTTTATAAATCCTTATCAGGTTAATTGTCATAAACATAGGTTAACAGCCAGATTAAAGAGTCATTAAACATATAAAACATATAAAATTATTCTGAGTTAAGGTACACTTAGATACATTGGTCATATTGGATTATAATAATTTCTTTCTCTCTCTTTGATTTTTTCTGATTATCTTTTAATTTGCACTGTATTTATATACTGGGTTTCTAATATAAGAGAAATCATTTGGATAGTGGGATTTTTATCACTCTAGAATGAGTACAAATATCAAGCTATGTTCTTGGTGCTTGGGAAGGAGCCTTCAAAGTCCCCTAGGCCAATCTGTCCTTTATGTAGAATTCTATTTTAAGAATTTGGGTGGTTAAATGTCTCCAGAGGAAGGAAACTCACACTTTCTTTTTTTCAAGGATCATTTTGTTGTGGAACAATTCTACTAAATCTTTGTTCTCAACTTAGGTGTCTTGCTTTACAACAGAGAATTTCTTTTTTGTGCATACCTGCACTAAGCTAGGGAGGAGGATTCCAGAAGTCTGTTGTTTGGAACAATATCTATCAGGACACCTTCACTGGAAGAACAAACCTGAAGAAGTACTAGTTCCATCCCAAAGCAGCAGATCCTTCCAACCAAGGGTCTCTGCTGTCTTCAAGAGATTTAGTCAAGCAACAATATTCTTTGGTATGCTTCCCTTTTATCCTCAACCTGTTAAACATGTTGGACTTTATCTGTCACTGGCCACCATTGGTCATACTTCATAAATGAGACTACTGCTATAGGAATCACATAATCTACATTTTATTTGATGGTCCTAGTTTTAAATGCTCAACTCATTCTCTCCCCCTCTCCCTACTATCCTTCCCCCTTTATCCCATAAAACTCATATGAAAATAATCTTAAAGAATACAACCTTCAGATGTACACTTACAATATGGTCTTGCTTGGAAAATGAACATTGTATTAGTTACAATCTTGTCTGAAATCAGTCACATTCAAAGTTCAAAATTATTCAGAGGAAACTGCTCTAAAAATACAAATGCACCGTTACATTTTTCAGTTGTTTCTAGTGTTACTGAGTTTTAATTAATGTCAGTAATGAATTTGTATTTTGGAAAAAAATCAAGTGAAAAATGACAGGGAATAAAAATATGACTGTGAAGTGTCATTTATTATAATTATTGTGTAGTGGTATTTTGATAAAGTTTATATGGAATAAGATGTGAATCTTGTACAGTGTATATCAGAACACCAGTAAATTTTTTGGATTGCAATAGGGAATTAATTAATGGTGACTTGAAAAATGTATCCTAGCAACTTTTAGTGTATCTTATAACAAATCAATTAGTACTAAGTATTATTATGTTCTAAAACTCTAGAACTTAACAAATTTGTTACAACTTACAAACCTAACTTTGTTTTTCTTACAGAGACCAGATCTTAGGAATTATTATAAAGGTATTTTTTGCATGGTGTATTCATCTCTAAAATCCCTTTCCTTCCCTTTAAAGGACAGCACAGAGTAAACCATCAGTCTCGAGGAAGATATAACATCTTCTCCAAATAAGTGATCTTGCAGGGGCTGACCAAGTAAAGCATTGCACAAATCTTTGAGTTTATACCAGGAGAAGTTCTAACTTGTGTATAAGAAGCAATACAATAGTGTTACTGGACTCCAAGCCTCAAAGTGGGAGGGAACTGGGTGAGACATGATGAGATGCATGCATGTGTGTGTGTGCATGTGTGTGTGCATGTGTGTGTGTATGTATGTACAAGAAAGTGAAAGGTAAAAAATGAATGATAATTGCCTGAAGATCAAAGCTTCCTAAATGCTCAGGTTGTCTAGTGATTTTTTGTTTTCTGTGTATTGAAAAACATTTTGTCTTTTGCCATTAGGTGCTGCAACTGATGGCTGATATACACTGTTTAGTGTATCCATTGCACTTGGAAACAAATCCAAATGCTTTTGCATGCACCAGGTCCCCAGCTTCCAACTGCCACACCCATCTCATCATATGCTTTCCTCCCTCTCGTGCACTCTGACACTGCCTTTTCTGCCTCAACTCTTGTGACCTTAAAGTTTTTTCATGACTAGAGCCTTATCACATTCTTGTGTCAACTCAAATGTGACTTTCTTGGGAGACATTTTCTGAAACATTCCAATTAAGCAGCACTGCCCAACTCTGCTATTCTGAATTCCTCCCATTCTAATTCAGAAAGGCAACTGCCTCAGACTCAAATTCAGAAAACCATTACCTAAAGTTGACTGATTTTGATTTCACAAAGCTCAGCAAATTCCAAAGGATTTTCTCAGTGTCAGTTCATCTCATCTGATCCAGATGGAAAAGGTTGTGGCTTATAAAGACAAAACATCACCATATTGGATAAAACTTGGTTTCTTTCTTCTCTATTTTGCTCTTTTATTGTCTTTGTGGCACTCATTCCTACAGAAAATTCATAGTCATTTGCTTACTGATTTGTGTTGATCTGCTCATATCTGTAAGAGCAAAGAAGTCATTAGTGTTTAAAATGGTTCCTGATACATGTAAGTACTCAAATATTTGTGCAATATAGTAGCATAAAATGACCTAGTTATGAAATGATCACAAATGTGAAGGTCCTTTTAGACAGCACATATACACTCCTGGGGCTGGATTGAATGCATAGTAAACAATCTACCCATGCTCTATCTCCTTCCAGTCTTACCTAAGAGGGAAGATCAATGATCTCTTACAAATACTGCTTGAGTAGCCTTTAAATTCAATGCTACAGAGTTGGTTTCTGCTTTCTTTTTCTTTTCTCTTTTTCAGGGGATTTGAACACATGGTCCACTGAGCTACATTCTCCAGGACTTAACTTATTTATTTTTAATTTTGAGTGTAACTAAGTTGCTAAATTGTTGGCAAACTCAACTCAAATTTACAGTCCATCTGTCTCAGTCTTGCAGAGTGCGGGGATTGCAAATCTGTACCACCATGCCCAGCTCCTTTATTTAAACACAGGTACCCTGCGATTTAGACACTGCTAACCTTTTCTTCATTCTTGACAAGTACCTATTATTGTAATGGTTCCTTAACTATATTTTATAACTCAGAGAATGCATGAAGTTTCAATATCTTTTCTTCTTAAACAGGGTTTATTAGCAAGAATATTATTAAACTATAAGATGAGTTTGACAGAAATGACTGCCTGATTGAACACCAGCCAGCCCGTTGTGTTTCATATACATTAAAGTGTTATTCAGATAAGAATGAGTATATAAATAGCTGTATATTCCATTAGATTATGACTTATCAACTATTTAAAAAAATAGCCGTATATCAGTACTTATTAGTTTCATCTGCACAAATTGGGCCTGCCTGAGATTTTTTTTATTTGTCTGATAATAATGCTATGTATTAGCCTAGCTCCCTGCTTGGTTAAGGTTGCACATTGTAGACCTATTGCCCATTTGCAGTGGTATCTTGGCTCAAAAATTCTTCCATTTGAGAACAATTTGGTTCAAAAACAAAAAGGTTTGGCAAAATTTTGTTTTTGTTTGCAAGCTGTGCATCAGGTGACAAACACGACCTTGACCATCCTTCTCACAAGAACACAAATGTGGCCATCTTTTCCAAAATCATGGAGCAAATTAAGTTCATGAACCGAGGTACCACTGTGCTCCTTTCTGTTCTGACTCAGAAGCTCTTCTGAGTGCTATCGCCTAAAGAGGCTGATTGAGACCTTCAATCCCAAATATTTGCCAGGGTCTTTAATTCACTTTATCTGACCAACATCAAGGGTATGGATGATGCAGTCAACTCACTGACACCCTTGGTAAAACTTCAAAAGTGATTCTAGTTAGGATGAGAATCTTAGGCTCTCTGGGCTGTGCTCAGGGATAATAAACCCAATATCACACCATGCCCTGCACTCTTTGCCGCCAGTTCTTTAGAAAGATTTTTGTACAGGTTCCTCCTTCTGCATATGTGAGCTCCAGTCAACCCTCCTCTCCTGGCTGCAAGCAGTCAGGGCTCTGTTCTCCATCTGGTTGAGGAATGGCTATGTTTGCCTCCATGAGAAAGCGACTCAGAGTCCCTACTTTAGCTTCTGAATGCCTGCAACTTGGACTCCAGTATGGGCTCCTTGACATTCTAAATGTAGAAGTCAGTACTAACACTGTGTCTTAGGTTGAGGAATGAAATCTGCAATCTATTGCTTTGTGGAGTGGTAGATCATCTGAGGTCTACATGTAGACACTACCCCTCTAGTTCTATGACCATTAATCATGATATGTCAACTTGACTGGTGAAGAAACATCAGAGATTGGGAAAGTACATTCTGGGTGTGTCAGTGGATAACTGATACACAGATCTGTAAACTAAGGGAGACAAACCCACCAGGGTGGCACCAACCACTAGGCTTATAGGCTGCACGAAATGAGAAAGGGAAAGCAGGAGGAAGTATGTTTGTTTTGAGGAACTCTAGACTGCTTGAATGGATGCATCCTTGATGGTTGGGGTCTTTAGACTTTGGTCTCCAGATTCTTTAGTCTTCCAATGTGAATTTGCACTAGAGGCTCCTTAGGGATATGTTAGGCCCTCAACCTTGGACTGTCTTTGATCTTATTCTGCTGCTAGCTGCTGGATCCTCTGGGACTCTGTAGTGTACAGACAGCCAGTATGAACTCTTCTGTCTCTGACCTTGTGAAACTAATAAATATCTCTGTATGATTATACATATATTTTCTACTGAATGTATTCTTCTAGAGGACTCTTAACTAGCACAAGCTCCAGTTTTCATTGTATAAATTGGCTATATCACAATGGAGTAATCAGGAGACATAATTTGTGTTAGGAGGGCCAGTGTAGGTTACCTCCTTGATTATGCTTGAAAATTAGCATTATTCTTGGAGGAGGGGTGTGGCAGAACTGTTCAGTGCTTCCTTTTAGTGGCACTGTGCCTGGTCTTTCACCCCACTGTGTGATGAGAAGTTATAACAAGGAAGCTGGTGCTAACGTATGGCCTAGAGATGCAAAAAGGAGGCACCTCACGAAACCCTCATTTAGATGTACCAAGAGATAGCAGGGGTGTTTAGATTATATATTAGAGAAAATACTTCTGTTAGAAAAGTGAGGTTTATTTGAACAGTGTGAAACTCTGTGTCCCATTGTTGCTTTCTGACATTCATTTAAAGACAGAATATGTGTCCTTACTTTGTGTCAAGCTCCAGGGACATGTTCTTTCTGCCTCTCTCTCTTCCTTATCCTGTTTTCTTTCTTGTGTGGGGATTGTACCCAAGGCTTTTGCACTGAGTTACATCTCCTGCAATTTTTTTTTTTATTTTTTAGTTTGAAACAGGGCCTTGGTAATTCACTAAGTAGCCCAGCCTGGATTTGAATTTGTGACCCTCCTGCCTCAATCTCCCAGAGTGCTGAGACTACATATGTGGACCCAGGCCCAGATTCCAGGATCCAGGGACATATTGGTGGACTGAGGTCACTTCATTCAACATACTTTATGATATTGTCCATTATTTAAGACTTCAGGCATATTTAGGAATAGAGCACTGTTTAAGAGGCACGGTTGTCTCATTACTACACACCAGACTGTTTCTAACTCCGAAGCTCCCCAGATACATTCTGAGCCCCTTATATTTTCTGTTTTTCATTTCCCTCCCTTTTTGATGCATGCAACTCACTAAGCATTTATTGTAAACTTGCAATAGTTTGGAATCCTAGAAAGACCTGGAGTGAAGAAGCTAAAGAAGGCCTAGTTTCTACTTTAGGAACTAAGAGCTCATAGTCTATCAGAATTTTGTTATCGTTTGGTCCTGGGAACTGAACCCACTGAGCTTCTCCTCAGTCTTTTTTCTATTTTTTATTTTTAGACAGGATATTACTTTGTTGCCCAGGTGGGACTTAAAGTTGCAATCCTCCTGCCTCAGCCTTCTAAGTGCTGGGATTACGGTCAGTCAATGAAACTTTAAATGCTAAGTCAGTAATGAATCACACTATGATTTGATAAATTCAGTGCTAGAGATCTGCCCAAAGCCCTTCAAAGCATAAGCTATATACCACAGAATAAGTCTATCCAACACAAATGAGATAATATGTAGCTTGCAGTTTTGTGTTAGGAATTGAGTGAGAGACTCTACCTAGAACAATCAGGATAGTGTAATCCTTTACCCCTGTTAGTTATTATGGTAATGACAAAGTAACTTTATTTCTTATTATTTTTGGCCCAGGGAGATTTTATTTATAATTATCTCGATACCTTTAGAATATTGAACTGCTATCTGCTTTATCCTCTCCCTTTAAAAATACCTCATTATTCATTTTTCTCTTCCCTTTAGTACAGAACACTGTTCATGAACTTGGCTAAACTAAAACAAAAGATCTAAGATGGTGGCACAGACCTTTAATCTCAACCCTTTGGGAGGCTGAGGTAGGAAGACTGTAGGTCTTTGGGAAAATTAGTGATAACTACCTCAAAATAAAAAAAAAATAAACAATAGGTTAGGGCTGTAGCACAGTGTGAAGTCCCTGGGTTCAATTCACACTAGTGCCAAAAGGGGAAAAAAAAATCTAACATAGGGTTGGGAAGCTGAACTGAAAAAATGAAGGCAGGTGAAAATTAGAATATTACAACTCAATGTGTGTCTTTGTCTCACTATAGAAACTGGAAATCATATAAATTGTGCTGAGGGTGTAAATGTTTCTCTGATGAATGCACATGTGAAATGATAATGATAAGATGTGCCAGTATGTGTGTGAGTTGGGGGAGTTTCCAGCCCATAAATTGACACCCCAGGACCACAAATCACTCTCAGCAATTTCCCTGTGAACAGGGAGGCAACCAGTGAATTTAAATTCCTTATAGGAATTTTTAGGAAAGGTACATAATAAAATTTGCAAGTGCAGCATAAAAATCATATATTTTTAAAGTAAATACCATCTTCGAAATTCGTTAGACTTTAATAAACTGCCTTTAAATGAATAAATACAGCTGTACTCTTATTAGATAAACCTTTATGGTAGTTATTCTGTTTACCTAAAAAGTGGGTAAGAGGCAACATCATAGATTAAAAACTCTGATCATTTCTGTCACTCATCATAGATTAAAAACGCTGATTATTTCTGTCACTCGCCATGTGACCTTGAATCACGTATTTTGTCGTAGGGTTTTGTGAAGATTAAAATGGAAATACACTTACTACGGCTGCTGGTACACAGTAAGCATACAGTACATTTGCTCTCACCAAATGAAATAACTTCTGTAATTATCAAATAACTGCTGAGCATGGTGTGGGACAGCCATACCCTGAAGACACAGATGTTAGCATCTTGAGATAATACCCCATCCCACTTTTCATTCTTTTCGAGCCTGAGGATGGTAACTCTGATAATGTTCCTGTACACCTATTTTAGTTTAAGAAACTGTCTTATGGTTGCTCGGGTGTGTGCCAAGATTTGGGACTCAACAGCATGGCTGTTCCCAATACCGCTGCTACAGAAGAGTCACTTGGCACTGGGCCTATTTTAAATGCACCAGGTGGGGTTGAGGGCTGCCACTCATTTGGGTCTGTCACAAAATTAACACCTCCTCTGGGACTCAGGCAATCTGACACTTAGGAAACCAAGCCAGCAGAAGAGCCTGCCGTTTGCCAGGGTGGAGCTTGACCTGCCGTATGAGCAGATGGGAATATCTCTGTTTTTGCCAGGTTTTCCTGGGTAGCATGTTGGGTCAGGTTATGTAGACCTTACGCTTCAGAACTTAGCTGGGAATCTGTGCTTTTTGACATATCTGCCAGCCTCCTTCAGTGTGTGGAATTGTTGACCAGGGTTGAAAGAACATAATTATAATGAAAATCATTATGTGAATATTATTCATTATACGTATTCTGTGGGATAGGCATTATTCATGTACATGTATTCTATGGGTTGGAAGCTTTGAATAGTGCCACTTCTAGACACCAGCAGCCAGGAGTTTAGGATGTAAAGGATGAATCTAGCTGTGATGTTGAAAAATGTTGATCTCTGGGTTTTTTGTTTCAAATTGTACTGGTCATTTTTCTAGAGTACCTTAAAACTCTCGTTTTCATCTCTCAATTACTTGTTGCCCGCCTACATTTGTTATTAGCAGTGCCATCATCCTCTTTTGCAAGGACAGAGAGTGACTAATATCATGAGCTCTAAGTGCTCACAGGAGTGGGCTAATATGATGAGGCGGAGAGGCTGGTGAGACAGTGGTGGATGTTTAAGTGTTATTTTCTCAGCAGAGGCCTTGTGACATTTTAATTTCTCCACATGCAGGTTCTGCATTGGTAATTTTGATTGCACTGACTTATCGCAGCTTTCAAAAAATCAGTGGCTGATAAGTTTTTCATTTATTTTCTTGCTTCTCTGAATCAGCCAAATCAAATGACTGTGTTATTATCTTAAAAGGCACAGTGGCCATTTGTCATGGCAGTCAAATGAAAAGGAAGAGAAAAGGGGAGTCCACACTTCATTCCTCCATTAGTAAAACATGGGGCTTATTACCAAATCTATAGGTTATGATGAGATTATTTTAATAAAGAAATATTTGAGGAAATAAGTGAAATTGCATTATAAACTGCATAATCCAGTATAGAAGATGTTAGATTTATCAATTTGTCATTAGGCACAGTGTTTTATTTTCTTGAGTTTTTCCTGCTTCATTTCTACTAAATGTTTCGAAGTGTTTTTTTAGTGCCTTTAGCACATCGATGATGTTTCCTTCTAAAAGTGCAGTTTCTATCTCATTTAGGTAAACACAGTGTGTGCCACATTGCCTCAGTCTTGGTGGGGAAAAGAGATGATAAGAACATTGTGAAGTATCACATGTGGGTGAGGTGCTATGTAAGTCCAGCAGGGACTATGTTGATTATTGATGAGCGGAATCTCCAGCTGATTACTTTTCAGACTCATGCATCTCTTTCTTGGGTCATGCAAGGTCCTGGTTCATGCTTTTTCAAATCCAAGGCTCCTGGGAAGGAGGTAGGGCTATTGGCATAAACAGAGAAAACAGGAGAGAAATTGGTGAATTTATTGAGACATTAAATTTTATGTAAGGCAAACTACTTCCACAGTGGAGTTCATGTTGGAGAGAAGAATCTGGTTGGAGTCACAGATCTGGAGTCATCCAGTTCAAAACAGAGTTCACATTGTGGGAATAAAAGAAATCCTAGAGGAGAGGGCAGAGGGCAGGGGGAGAGGGACAGGGATACATAGAGAGAGAAGAAAGGGAAGAGAAGAAACGAAAGGAAAGAGAAGAAAGGAAAGGAAGGGAAAGGGAGGGAAGCATGGCTCAAGTGATGGGACAGACAGGAATTTACAGCATAGATGTTAGTTTGAAGGAGAGTGAGGAGAGAATGCTTTTACTGCATGGAAGGGGACCCAAATACTGGATTCCTTGATCTTCAAATCCTCAATTCTCACCCATTTCCTTTTTTATTTCCAAAGGAAAGCCATGACTCTTCAAAGGTTTTTTATTTTATTTTTATTTTTTGATGCTTTAAAAAATTCCCTCGCCAGGTGTGGTGGCATACGCTTGCAACCCTAGCGCTCGGGAGACTGAGGCAGGAGGATGCTGCAAGTTCCAGGCCAGCCTGAGCTAAAAACAACAACAACAAAATCCCTATCCCTTTGAAGGCGATTTAAATAATATTTAGAAGAACATATAAACTGTTGTGTCAAAAGGAAGTCCAGGAATGTAAAAAAAACTGAACCAACACTGCCAAGGTCTTTATTTTCTCATGATAAGTTTGCTTTTTGTTCAGAACTGATAGCAATAGAAATATGCGAGTAAGGATGAGAGACTTACGTATTTCCACCTGGCATTGATTCTTATTGGTTTGTGCCGATGGTACCAATTGTTCAAATATTACAAACGTCATTTTTGTCTATATTTACTTTAATAACCTCTCACTGCCCTTCCTCTCCCCTATAAATAAAAACGAACCACCTTCTCCTTTCTTCTTGCTGGCCTCTGTGTAACAATAAGAGGCTCCATCTCCTGGGGTGACAAATATTTGTGTCAAAGACAACTTCATGCCCTAAAATAAATTCTTAAAAGTTTGAGCTTATTGTCTTACTGAAAGTATCCAAACTCAGCCAGCTTCCATGAAAAAATAAGCTATTTTTTCTCCTTTTCAAAAATAAGCCTTCATCTTGAAAAACAATCAAAGCCCTGCCTGTGAATTAATGTTGAAAGTTTACAAAAACAACATCTATTTTGCAATTAGTGTCTGTGGAATTTCTCAGAATCAAGAAGGACTGTGACAGCTGACTTCTTTATTTTGGAAAGCGAAGGAGGTGAGCACTTACCAACATTTCTTATGTATGCATCTTATCTAACAGGGAATCTGAGTATATTTTTTTCTTACAGTCTCTGACATATTGTGTTGTTAATGTGAAGCTCTATTTTAAGCTTTATTATAATCTTTTTCCTGAATGTGCATGGCCAGATCCGAAAGCATCTGGTAGTCTTTTTTGTTTTCCTTGTTTTGTACACACCTCAGAAAGGTACTGTTGTAGGTTGAATCATGGCCCACTCCGTGTACCAGTTTCTAGAACTTGCAGGTGTTTCTTTGTATGTCAAGATGAGCCTTGCAGATATGTTAAATTCAAGAAAGAAGCCACCAAGAAGAAAAAAAAATCAGGCAGTTTGTTTTCATTTGGGAAGGGAGAGGAAGAAGAGAGGAAGGGGATTGAGAGGTTATTGAACTAAATATAAACAGAAGTGACATTTATAAGATTCTGACAATTGGTGCCATTGGCACAAACCAATAACAATCAGTGCCTGAGATAGGGAATTAACTTGGATTATTCGGGCAGGCCCCAAATGTAATCACAGGTACTTTTCTAGGAAGGAGGCAGAGGGAGATGTGATAAAGTTCCCGAAGAGATGGGGAAATATGACCATGGATGCAGGAGGCTGGAGTAATTCAAGAAAGGGGATGCAAGCTGTTTTGGTTACTTTTCTCCTTGCTGAGACAAAATACCCAGCTCCCAAATTTAAAAGAGGAAAGGTTTATTTCAGTTTACAGTTTGTAGAGGTTTCAGTGCATAATCAACTGACTCCAAGTCAAGAGGGTGTGGTAGAGGGGCAATGCAGAGGAGAAACAGTTCATGGCGGGGCAGAAGACAGAAGGCAGAAGGCACCAAACTACCAGTGACAACAGTAACTCCTTTCTGCCACTTTTATGTTCTATCTAGGCAACCCTGCTTACAAAGGTGCGGGGGCCAAACCAATCTGTGGACTTAGTAATCACAGTAACCTAATCCTAACATCACATCTCTGAATCCAGCCACCTCTGAAAAAAACCCAACTATGACCACATAGGGCTTTGTGGGAGAGGGAATCTAGAAACAAGACGTAACACAAGGCAAAGGATGTAGGAAGCCTCCAGAAGCCAGAAAAGGCAAGAAAATAGATTTCCCCTAGAGTCTACAGAAGGATCAGCCCCATTTTATATTAAGGCTTCTCACTTTGACAGCTGTAAGGGAATACATTTGAGTTATTTTAAACTACCATGTTTGTGGTAATATGTACTGCAGCTATGGCAAACAAATAGAGCCAACTTTTTCTTCCCTTCTGAAGGCAGCTTCCCTACGAGGAATCTAGGGACAGATTGGGGTAGAGGGCACATAAATGTGGAGATAACCAGCTAAGGCAGGATAAAAGCTGCTGCTCCTGCAGTTGGTGAGCAGATGATGAAATCATGGCACCTAAAGAGAGAAAGTCCCCAGAGCTGCAGTCAAGGCTGAGCTTTATGGCACCCTCAGCAAGACCTCAGGGACAATTAAACCCTCATGCATAGGAATTGTATCTCATGAATTTAATTAAAAATGGTGGTATCATGGGAATGAATAGGCTCAGAACCCCAGTATTAGGTAAGAGAGTTGTTCATCTCACTTGCCACAGGGCCCAGGAACACCCCAAAGTGGGAGGAGCAAAATGAGGGATCACTAGCAAACCGTACCTTTGGAAAACCTCCTTCCTGCTTTCCTCTTTTGCTTGGGCCTTCATGTTCAGCATCTCTGAGTACAGGTTCTGAGTAAATTTCTACTTCTATAATCCAACTCTAGTGTTCCTTCCAGTTGTTTGTTGATGACACCAAGAACTTGCAAATGTGGGTCTCACATGCCCCCAGATGGGAACACAGGGCTAGAAGTTTTGTGTGTGGATATTAAAGCACACAGGTAGGCCATTTCCCTAGACAATGGAATCATCTTTGGGAAAGCACTGAAGTCTTATTCCTATTACTTTTCTTTGTTTTTTAAATTTTGTATTAGTAGATGTTCATGATACATAGTGATTACATCAGCTCAGAGGTTTGAAATACACATGTCATTTGCATCTTGATCTTTTCTAGTCCCCATTCCCATACCTTCACCTCTTCCTCTTTCCCCAGGCCCCCTTTCCATCTCTACAGAGTTTACCTCCTTGTTTTTTTTTTAACATGGCTGTTTTATTTTGCTCTTAATATTATTTATATTTTGGATATCTCATATTAGAGATACCATGCATTATTTATTATTTTGTGACTAACATTTCATTTATTATTATGGTCCAAAGGTGTGCCCATTTTCCTATAACACTTTACCTTTCTTTACGGCATTGTGCGCCCTTGTGTGTAAATACCTTTTTCTGTATGCTTTCATCTGTTGATGGGCATATAGGCAGATCAGTGATTTAGTTATTCCAGCTTATGATGCTGTAAACATGGGAATGCCTGTATCATTGTAAAACAATGACTCTAGTTTTATCCAGAAGACCCCTAGGAGAATTATGTGCTGGTAATACAAATGGAATTTGTACTTTTAATTTCTCGAGAAATCTCCCTACAGACTTCCATACTGATTATACTAGTTTACATTCCTACCAGCAATGTAAAAATATTTCTTTTCTCACAGTGTCACAGGATTTGGTGTTGTTTTGAGTCTGTGATGATGACCTTACTTACTGGAGTGAAGTAGAATCTCAGAGTCATTGTGATTTGCATTTCTGTACTGGCCAAAGATGCTGAGCACTTTTTCACTTATATTGGCTGTTTGTATTCTATATTCCTTCTTCTGAGAATGTCTATTCATATCATTTGTCCACTTTTTGGTTGGCCTTTTATTATTTTGGGGGGGTTCTAATCTTTTGAGTTATTTATATATTATTCTAGATATTAGTCCTCTGTCTGAGGAGTAGCTAGTAAAAATTTTTTCCTTAGTCGATAAATTATATCTTCACTATGTCGGTTGTTTCATTTGGTGTGTAAAAGGTTTATAAGTTGATATAACCCCATTTGTTGACTCTCAATGTTATTTCTTATGCAACTGGGGTTTTGTTCAGGAAGTCTTCTCTTACGCCTGTGTCTTCAAGAGGTTTACTACTTTTTCTTCTAGCAGATTCACAGCTTATGAATAGGTTATGATCCATTTTCATTTGATTTTAATACAGGATGAGAGATGTAGATCAAGATTCATTCTTTTGCATATGGATAACCAGTGTTCAACAAGCTATCTTTTCTCCAGCATATAGTATGAGCTCCTTTGTCAAAAATTGTTGTTTGGATTTTTTTTTGTGTTGCTATTCTATTTCATTGATCAATATATCTATTTTTGTGTTGGTAACATGCTATTTTTACTACTGTGGTATAACTTTGTGGTTTATTCTGTGGTTTTGTGGTATAACTCTTAAGTCTGGGATTGTAATACATTCTGCCTTGCTCTTGTTGCATAGGATTGCTTTGGCTGTCCTGAATCTTTTCTGATTTCATGTACATTTTAGAATTACTTTTTATAGTTCTATGATGGTATTTAGATGGGAATTGCATTAAATCTATGTATCATTTTTGGTAATATGGCCATTTTGGCAATATTAGTTCTGCCTATCCAAAGCTAGGAATGTCTTTTTATTTTCTAATGTCCTTTTCAATCTTTTTATTCCAGAGCAATAAAGTTTTTATTATAGAGGTCTTTCATTTTCTTGGTTAGCTTAATTCCTAGATATTTAATTTTTTGAAGTTACTGTGAATGGGGTTGTTTTTCTGAATCTTTCTTAGTAGTTTTTGTGTGTGTGTATGTGTGTGTGTGTGCGCATAGGAATGCTATTAATTTTTGTGTTTTTTAATTTTATTTCAAAGAGAATAAAACCAAACAAAATAAAACAAAATAAAGCCAATCAAAACAAAATAGTGAAAGTGATACAGAACTTCAAAACAGGATAATAGGAAATCAACAAGGGTTATCATAATGACTCTTGTTATGTTCAAATTGCTGCCCATACCATTAGACATAATAAAATCAAACAAAACATAACAGAATAAAATTGATCAAAACAGAACATTGAAGAAAACAAAACAATAAAACAGAACAAAACAAAACAGTGAGAACAATACTGGATTTCAAAAACAAGACAGAAGGAAATCCCCCATAGTTGCTATATTGCGTAGTTATCCTCTAAATAGATGCTCAGACTACCAGCTTTAGGCCTGCAAAGTCAATAAAACAATACAAGAATTAAGTTGTTTTCATACTTCAGTGGCTATCAACTCAGCCTGTGATCTTCTGAATCAGCTGGTTGCTTATGGGTGGGTGGGTGAGTGGAAGGGGAAGGCTCTTGTCTGCCAGCCTGCCCATAGGCTGGCTCACAGGAATGGTGAATTGGCTTTTTGTTTCTCTTCTTGGCCCTTTATGGCCACTGCTGGCTCATGGGAGGGTGAATTGGCTTCTTGTTTCTCTTTGTGCTTATTTTGTATTCAGCCACTTTACTGAATTTGTTTACTAGTTCTAAGAGTATTCTGGTACAGATTTTTGGATCCTTTATGTAAAGAATCACGTCATCTGCAAGTAAAGATACTGTGACTTCTTCCTTTCCTATTTAAATCCCTTTTCTTTTTCTTGCCTAATATCTGTGGCTAAAGTTTCAAGTACTATGTTGAAGATGAGTGGTAGAAGTGGATATCCTTGCCTGATTTTAATGGAAATACTTTTCTCTGTGTAGTATGATTTGGCAGTGTTTGTCGTGATTGGCTTCTCTTAGCTTCTTTCCTGTCCTTTAGTACAAAAAGTAGACTCAAGATTTCAGGATTCTATCATGGACAGTTGTTTTGCCCCAAGAGAACCAAATAGGATGGTTATGGTGTCAGAGAAAAGACAGAATTGAATGCCCCCTGGTTGGGGTTTCTCTCTCCAACCTGATGAGCAGCTGGTAAGATAAAAGCTACAGCCTATGAGCATATTTAAAACCAAAAACTCAAATTGCACAGAAAAAAGCTGACAACTGACAAGAATCACAAGTGCTGTGTTCAAGAGGGAGCTCTTCTGATTTTCCCTCTTGGGATCACTTTCATTTGGAACAAAAATGACAGAGAGAAAACCAAAATAAAACACAGCCAAATTCTTCACATCAACTTTTAAAATCTAAATTGTTACACTGAATTGAGTACTGTCCTTCCAAATTTATGTCTGCTTGAATCCAAAGAAATAGAATTCATAGAAGTAGAGGGTAGGTTGATGCTTGCTAGAGGATGGCAGAGGAGGTTGGATATCTTAGAGATAGTTAAAAGACACAAAATTTCTGTAAAAGAGAAAGAATAAGTTTGGAGGATATATAGTACTGTACAATACGGTGAGAGCAGTTAATAACAAACATATTCTTGAAAATCTACTCTCTTGAGAATAGATTTTTAAGTGTTCTTAATCACAGAAAAGTATGTGAGGTAATCTGTATGTTAATTTACTAGATTAATCTCATTTATAATATAGATATATAAAAAGCTCATGTTATACTTGATAAATATGACCAATTTTTAGCAAAGCATAGTGGCACATTGGTAGTACAAGTTCAGCACTAAGGAATCTGAGTCAGGAAGATTGCAATTTCAAGCCCAGCCTGGACAACTCAGTAACTTAGTGAGACCTTGTCTCAAAATAAAAAATAAAAACAGGCTGGAAATGTAGTGCAGTGGGAAAGCCATCCAGAGTCCAATCCCTAGTAACTCCCTACCCCTGTGCAAAATTTTTATGTATTAATTAAAAATTAATAATTATAAAATTTCATGTTTACCTCAAGCCTCAGAATCTGAGCTTATTGAAATAGGTCTTTGCAGATATAATTAGATAAGGCTATCAAGATAATATCGCGGTGTTTTTAGAGTGGACCTTAAAAATCCAATGAATTGTGTCTTCATAAAAAAAAGGAAAGAGAATGTAGAGAGATGAAGGTCCTCTGAAGATGTGCCAGAACTTGAAATGATGGAGCTTCCAACCAAGTAACACTAAGGATTGCAGAGAGGCACCAGAAGGAAGCATGAGGCGGGTGCATATTCTTCTGTAGGGCTTTTAGGGCATGGCCCTGAAAAGTCTTGATGCTGGACTTTTAGCCCCAGAACTGTTAGAAAATAGATTTCTGGTGATTTAAGCCACCAAATTTTACTAATTTGCTATGGCAGTCCTCAGAAACTATTATACTAGTCTTACGATGAGAGTTCAGTGACACTTTTTAGATCTTTGTGGAAGCCAGGGCTTATACAGTTTACATACATGGAATTTGAGGGGATTATCAGTGATCATAATTTCTAGTAGGTTATCTACCATTAAAGTGGGTTTCTTTTAGAGCACATAGTTCCAGTTTTAAATAAAATTTTTGTTTTACTTTTATTAGTACATATTTGTAGTGTGTAATGATTTCATTCACTGTAGGGAATTGGTATATGCACATAATACATTTAATTCTTTTTTCCCCCTTCACTCCAACCCCTTTTATTTTTCCAACATCATGTATTTTTCCAACATTTATGTATCTTATAAAACCTTATAAAGTTAATCATCAAGTATACAGATTGAAAACCAGACTAGTAGACCAAAGAACATACAAAACATGTAAGATAATTGCACTAAGTCAAGGTACACTTTTAGATACATTGTCCACACGTCCAGATTTTTTTAAAATATGAGAATCGATATTTCAACTGTTGTGTTTAGACTGTTTATAGTGAAGTAATTATTAATATAGCTATATGAAATGTTACCACCTTCGTAACTTCTTTATATTTGTTGTTATTTTTTTTCTTCCTCTCCTCTTCTTTCAGCTTATAGTTTTATTTTATATGATTGCATTGTTTTTTTCTCTCTTGGAATATCTTTTGTATTTCTTTAAGAAAACAATTTTAGTGGTTTTTCAATGACTTACATGTACATCTAAGTCCACTTTCAGGTAATGTTATATCATTTCATATACAGGTTATATCTTGGTACTCAAATGCTTTAAAACTTGTCAAACGTGGTACTTTGTCCAGTTGGACTGGAAAATTTTGTCCTGACAGGATATCAAATTCAATGGGTTTCAAAACTGTAAAGTATCAAGGTATGACTATGTCTCTCTTCTGTTCTTTGTGTTTCTGTCCTTTGTGACAGTGCCATTTTACTTATTCATATGATATAATCACTTACTGTATTTTTACTATTATTGTTTGAAGAAGTTATTTTTTAGAATAACATTATAAAAAAATTTTATCTTTATTCCTTTTCTGATATTCTTTCTTTATGCAAGTCCAGGTTTCTCTTCTGTTTAATTTTCATTCTGCTTTAAAACTTTCTTTTAACATTTCTTTCAGAACTGGTCTGTTGTGGATTCAGTGTTTTTGTTTGTTTCAAAAGGGCTGTATTTGTGCAGAACAATTTGTTCAAAATCCTGGGTTAGTATTTTTTGTTTTAATTTCACATTTTAAAAATTTCACTCCATTATCTTCTTGATTGGCTAGTTTCTCTTGAGAAATATGTTATTCTTATCTATTTTACTTACAGTTAAGATATTTTATTCTTCTGGCTTCCTTAACAATTTTTCTAATTTTCTTTGAATTTCTACAGTTTGAATATGGCATATTTATGTGTGTTTTTTGATATTTACCCTGCTTTAAAATTTTTTCTTTCAGATTCACGATTGGAAGGATCTGTCATTAATATTTGAAAGTTTTTTTTTGTCATTTTTACTTTAAATATTTCCTTTGTCCTGAAATATTTACTTTCCTGTTGCTGGGACAAAATACCAAAGACCAATAACTTAGAGGAGGAAAGATACATTCTACTTCATAGTTTCAGAAATTCCAGCCTATGTTTGGCAGGTTCAAATGTCAAAACAGCGTAGAGAAAGGGACTGGGGAGAGGAAAGCTGCTCAAATATGGTGGCCAGGAAGAAGTGAGAGGTAACCCTTTAGGGTCACTTCCAAAGTGACCCATCTCTTTTTTAAATTTTAAAATGAAAAAATAATAAAAACAATGATGCAGAATGTCAAAACAAAATAATAGATTAACAATTGTCAGTATATTGTGTATTGTTATCTTCTAAGTAGTTGCTCAGATTACGACATAAGCATGAAACAATGATCAAATAATGAACCAAACTGCTCTTTTTGATTAGTAGTATGATTATCTATCTTTTTCCGTCTTTCCAATCTCCTTTTCCCTATTCCTGTTGTCCTTTCCTTCCAAGCAGTCTCCTACCCCCTCTCTCTCTCAGTATCTACTGTACATTTTGGATATTATTTACTCTTTCAGTTTTTTACACTAGGGAGATAATATGATGTTTACACATGTGAATCTGATTTATTTCACTTATGAGTATGGTGTCAAGTTGCATCCATTTACTGATAGAAGCTTCCAGTTTATCCTTCTTTTTATATTAGTAGTACTCTATTATATAAGAATACTACATTTTTTAATCCATTTCACAGTTGATGATCATTATGGTAGTTTCTAAGATTCAGCTGTTACAAATTGTGCAGCTATAAACATGAGTACACATATATCATTGTGGTATGATGTTTTTATTTCTTCTGGGAAAATACCCAAAAGGGAAATAGCTGAATTGAATGGGGCCTCAAATCCTAGTTTTTTGAGGAATCCCCACAATTATTTCTACAGTGATTATACCAGCGTACACTCCCACCAACAGTGAAGAAGTGTTCCTTTTTACCCATAGCCCCACCAATACTTGTTATTGGTTGATTTCTTGATGATAGCCATTCTTTTTGGAGTGAGATGGAATCTCATACTGTTTTATTTGCATTTCTCGAATGACCAGTGATGTTGAACATTTTTTCATATTTTTTTTTTGCCATTTGTATTTCTTCAACTGAGAAGTATGTATTTATTTTAGATGCTCATTTTTGGATTGAGTCTTTTAATTTGGGGGTATGATTTTTTTCAATTCCTTATGTGTGCTAGACAGAAATCATTTGTCTGAGGGACAATTGGTTAAAATTTTTTTCCACTCTGTAGATTTTCTTTTCACTCTGTTGGTGATTTCTTTTGATGTGTAAAAACTTTAATACAATGAGATCCCAGTTGTTGATTCTTTGAAGTACTTCCTGTACAGTTTGCATTATGTTCATGTACTCTTTGACAACCCCTATGTCTTCAAGATTTCTCTCTACCTTGTCTTCTGGTAGATTTAGTGTTTCTGTTTTAATATTTAGACGCTTGATGCATTTTGACTTTAGTTTAGTGCATAGTGATAGACATGTGTCTAGTTTTAGTCTTTGGCATGTGGAAAACCAGCCTTTACATCACCATTTATTAAACAGGCTTTCTTTCTTCCAGTGAACATGTTTGGTCCCTTTGTCAAAGATAAGGTGACTGAGTGTCTTTGTAGTTGTCTCTTAATCTTCTAATCTGTTCCACTGATCCTCAGATCTGTTTTCTTTTGTCTGTTTTGTTTTAATTTCTGCCAGTACCCTGTTGATTTTATCACAGTAGTTTTGTAGTATAATTTCAAGTCCGGAATTGTGATGCCTTTTGCTTTATCTTTCTTACCCTCATTTTCTGGACTGGGTCTTTTAATTTGGGAGTATTTTTTTTTCCAATTCTTTATATGTGCTAGACAGAAATCCTTTGTCTGAGGGATCTAAAATGTAATGATTTATTTCTGGGTTCAAAATATACCAGTTAATATGATTGACTTCCATCATACTTATCAGCACAAACTAATCAAGAAAGATTTATATATTATGTGTACATAAATGAACACCTGCGTGCATATTTGAACACATACACACTTGTATATTCTCAGAAAACATCTGGGAAGGCACACAAAACATGTTGTTATTACTGGAGAGTTAAGTTAGAGAATGAGGAGAAGAATAAAAAAGTTAAAGCTTTACTTCATACTTTTTGAGTTTTCTTTGATGTTTTATATCATAAACAATATTATATCCTATAACAAAAATTATATTTATGCCTATTCTATATATATTTAATTTGGAATTTATACCAGCAAATCCCTTTTCTGGTATATGGGCATTCAAGAAAATGTATGTATCAAAAAGCACATTTTTGATAGAAGAAATAAAACTTGCAACTTTATTATAAGTACTGTTGAATATATATACATGAATGGTACTCTTCAATGTATATAAAGAGACCAGTAGGTAAGGACTGTAATATTTAAAAAAAACTGTTGGTTTAGCATTTGGTATAAAATGATTTTTGGTATAAAATGTTTTTTTCCTGGTCAGATAAATGAATAAAACTTTTTTCACATCAAACTAATTTAAGAAAAAATGAACGAGGGTGATGGGGTGATGTTGGTTAAAAGACACAGAATTTAAATTAGGAGGAGTAAGTTCAAGAGATCTACTGCATGTCACGGTGCCTCTAGTTAATAACAATACATTGTATACTGGAAAATTGGTAGTATTTTTGGGGTGGATGCAGAAGTCCCACCTGAGGATTGTTGCCAGCAGCATAAAAAAGAGAACTGGAAGGGAAGATGCTGTGTTGTTCTCCTGGAGAAGCTTTTCATGCTGGCTTTCCTGATATGAACTCAGCTGATCCCATCGTTAGAGGAACTTGAGTCCTCACTGTCACTGAGGATGGCTATAGTTCTCTTTGTGGGAGTTCTGGTCCTTACTTTGAGCATCACTTCCTGGTTCCAGTGCAGATCCTTCAGCCTATGCCATCTGGTACAGACTTTCTAGCTTCCACCACTGACCTTTGGGCCTTCCCAGTGCAGATTGTTGATACAGACTAGCATGAAACAGTGTCGTGGACTCTAGGCCTCCAGCTGGACTCAAGGAGGACATCACCATGGGTTCTAGCTCTTCAGCAGGACTCATGCAGGACACTGACATGGATCTAGGCCTTCAGCTGGATTCTTTGGGTCTCTAGTGTATGCAAAGATTTCTGGCACTCTTCTGCATTTGACTTTTTGGGTCAATATTGTAAAATCCTATGAACTATGTGTTCTGTATTAAATCTTTTCCCTTGTAAGCCCTGACTACAACACTTTTCAAGACTGCCTTCATCACCAAAAAATAAGTATATGAGGTAGTTTGTATTTGAATTATTTTAATTTAGCTATCCAAAAATATATACATGTATCAAATCATGTTGTGCACCATAAATATGTATAATCTTAGTTTGTCAATTTAAAATGCATACATAAATAAAAAGTGCACAATACAAACATGAAGAACTATTTGGGCATACTCTTGGAAGTGTCTGCCACGAGCCAGTGTTGGAGACTCAAATGTGTTTTTTCATCTCGTAAAATCTTCACGGAAAATCACACCAACAGAAAACTGGAGACTTCTGAAGGGAAGAAAGTACAAATTTGTTTTTTATCAGAAGGACACAAATTCTTTTGTTTGAATGAATGCTCCATTTGCAAGTTAGAGACTTTCAGGAAAAATAAAATACACAGATAACACCCTCCCCTCTAAAAAAGAGAAAAAAATCACACCTTTTGTGGGGAGTTCAGTGAACATATCCAGCAAATCCAGCCCTTTTATTTGGTTACACAATCAGGGTGAGGTGTAAGCACTCATAAGCCTTCATTAAGCCTTTCTTGGGCGCTCGGGTTTTTTGCATGCACCGCTGGGACCAGACACAATATAATCTTGACTTGTGCTTGAGATTTAGGAATGGACTAAGTTGCAGCAAACAGATTTTCTGGTGCACTGATGATGATCTGAGTCAGGATGCTATCATTACCATCAGTTTACATTCCCTAGCAGAGAAAGAACACAAGCCTGAGAATTATATGCTAACCTCCCTCACCCTCCAATCTGTAATTTTAAAACAGTTTGTATTATTGTCACACTAAAGTACTGAGGATTCTTTGAGGATCTAATGTGCTTTGATTTCATTCATCCAGATCGTCCTGCTGATTCGAGGTGTTGAGCTGTGTGTGAAACTCCTCACCATGGGTTGGGAACAGGGCAGGGTCAGATAAGAGAGGGCACCAGAGGGTGTCCTTACTAGGATCTGAGAATTGGAAGGGTCTTTAAAATAATATAAGCTAATTTCCTTGTTGCACTTAGGAGGAGCCAGAGGCCCAGATACTTAATATAAATTACCTAAACAAATAGTGTTTTAATCATTATTATTTGTGTATTAAGATAACTACTGAATATTTATTACAAACTAACATTTTTTCTTATGTATTTCAAACTGATATATGGTACATTTATAAAGATAAATCAATGACTGAATGAAAAAGCCTCCCTCTTATTTATTTATTTGATAGTGGACGTAGGCTTAACACTAATTTATTTATCCCACGTGGTGTTGACAAACTATTCCACTTTCTCAAGTGGTTGTGTAGTTGGATTTGTGTAAACAAATAACTTCAGTGTTCAGGTGACCCAGGGTCAGGCAAACAACAGTGTCTCCACCATGACCTTCAAGTGCCTTTTGTGAAAATCAGCATAAAATGATACTGTAGGCCTTGCAAAGATCTACTCATTCAGTTTTATTTTTTATCGCAAATGGTTAAGGTGTACAACATAATGCTTTGATATTCTCATCCTGATATACATGTACATAGCAAAATGATTTCTACAGTGTAAGAACTGTGCAAGATCCCAAATTTAATAACTTGTATAACATTACACTGCTTAGAAGTTTGCTTGTCTGCTTGGGCTGCCATAATAAAATTATACAGACTGGATGGATTACACAACAGAAGTTTACAAGGGATGATTGAACATTATAGTGAATGTTTAAAGTTTTTTTTAAATCTGTCACAGTAAAAGATACCTTGCCAAGAATTATGAGATAAGCATATTAGTGCAAAGGGAAATATTAATGATCATGTGCCTTTTAATTTAATAAATTTTGAAAAATTTAAACATTACCCATATTTTTCATCCACATCTCTTATTTTCTCATGTTTCTGGAAGTTAGAAGTCCAGGATCCAGGTGACAAAAGGGATGACTCCTGGAAAGGGCTCTCTTCCTGGCTTGCACATAGCCACTTTATCTCTGTGTGTGTTGCAGTATAGTAGTGGTAGAAATGGAAGCAGAGAGGATACATGCATCACTCGTGTCTCTTCCTTTTAAAAGGTGTTAACAATTTGTGTTTAGAAGTCCCCACAAAGCCTTGTGATGTCATAAATGGAGCTTTTCAGAGGTGGCTGGATCTAGGGTGTGTGGTGCTGGGATTAAAGGTGTGTGATTACTAAATCAGTCCATTGACATGTTTGGCATAGTTCTGGGTGTGGATTATGAGAAACCCTACCCTTGGTGTGGATAGCACTATCCAAAGGGGAAGTTGCCTGGAAGGATAAGGGGGAGAGGCAGGCTGCTGCTGCTTCTTTGTTACCTTGATGCTTTGCTACCTTCTGCCCACCATGAACTGTTTTCTCTTTGCCATGCCACCCTGCCTTGGAGTCAGCCAACTGTGGACTGACCTCTACAAACTGAGACAAATAAATCCTTAACTTTTTGTGTTGTTATTTTGTCTCCTGAACAAGAAAATTAACCAGGATAGAAGAACACCAGTCCTATCAGATAATAGTGGTACTCTAGAGGTTTAATTTAATTTGAACTACTTCCTAAAGGAAGTCACATTGGGGTTTAAAACTTCAATATTTGAATTTTGCAGGTACAAAATTCAGTCTATAACAGAAGTAGGAGACCTGAAATGTAACCCAAATTTTGCCTGACTGTGAAACTTATGCTTGTTCTTTTATACCTGACAATTCTTAGTGTATGAAATTAGCATATGAAATTACACTAGTAATACTTTCTTCCTATGAAATTAATGTATAGGTATTATAGCTGAGAATATAATTCTGCTGTGCTCCCTCCTCTCCAACTATGGTATGCACAAATGGTCAATGATCCTAATAGTACAAAATAAAACACTTTAACCATTTTTGTATAATCTGACTAAAGAACAATTTCTTCTAAGTCTGCAAGCATGTTGGATTCAAACTCCAGCTCTCAGAAATTGGCAAACAGGTGATGCCATAGACTCACTCACAGCTGCGTTACTGGGAAAAATGTGAGTTCTTCTGATGGAGAAGATGGCTAAGGTAAGCAAAGAAGAATTTTGCAAGATTGTTTCCCTGAAGAAAATGACATGAAGTAGTGGAACAGAGGGACCTGGGAGCAGAATAAAAGTATTTTGGTAGTCAAGGAAGGCCTGTTTGATGTAGTGACATTTGATCTAAGACTTGGAAGGTAAGAAGAGGCTAGTTATGGAGACATTTGGGATTTAAATACTTTAGGTAGAAGGGTAGTAAAATCAAAAGCTGTGAATGTGAAAATATGATTTGTTTGGTAGAACAAAAAGAAGGTAGCTATAAGGGTATATGGTGGTGCACACCTTTTTTTTTTTTTTTTTTTGCGGCACCGGGGATTGAACTCACAACCTCGCGCCTGCCAGGGCAGGCGCTTAAGGCACTGAGCCAAACTCCCGGCCCTGGTTTTTTGAGGCAGGGTCGCACTATGTAGCTCAGGCCGGCCTTGCACTCGCGTTGTAGCCCAAGCCGGCCTCGAACTCACAACGCTCCGCCTACCTCAGC
>RJWM01023111.1:0-32658 GCA_004363535.1 Dasyprocta punctata | reverse complement strand
TCTTTACATAAACAATTTTGCAATAATTCATACTTATCTCTCTTTTGATAAAAATAAACTCAATCCCACAGTTGCTTTGCTCATAACTTTTATTAACACCTAGATTACCAATTCTAGAGACTGCTCTTCTTTGTCAATGAGACACTCAACAACAATGGATGCTGATTAGAAAAGGACAGGACTCTCATTTTATTAATTTAGATATTAAAGAAAAAAGTACCAACATATTATTGCAATAATAAATAATTAATCTGTTAGTATACAATAGATTTTACATTTGTTATTTTGCAGCTTGATTAATACAACCTTTTACGCATGCCTGGTGGTGGCAAGTATTAATGTTACAGGGAATTACATGGATTACATGCTTTATTAGTTTGGATGAATATTTTACAACTTGAATTTTATACTTACTGATATTTCAGGATGAAAAATAAATTACAGCCGATTTTACTTAACAAAATATCAAGGTACTGAGTTTAGAGACAAATTGCATAGAAACCAGAAGAGGGGAAAACAACTACACCCATGTCAAAAACTGGGGATTTTATTAAACCAGCTGTTATTTTAGATCACTAAGTGAATTTTAGGAATTTTAGAACAACCAAGATAAGTTTTCTGAGTTATGCAAGCAATATAAAAAATAATAACCAAGAAATTTTAAGTAATTTAGTGGAACATTAATACCATTAACTCTTTATAGATTTATAAATGCCTTGTCTAGAACTAAGAGATAGAGATAAGATCATTCATTTAAATGAACGGGTTGGAGATATAGGTCAGCAGCAAAGTGCCTGCCTGGCAAGAACAAGGTCATGAGTTCAATCCCTGGTACCTACTTAATTAATTAATTAATTAACTTAATATGTCCATATTTGATGGAGACCTCCGTTGACTTTCTATGTTTACTTGTGAGTCTGTCCTAGGCCTAGGCCCCTTGTCTTGAGATGAGCACTGGATTCATAGTAAGTGAACCTCTATGATTCACTAGTCCCAGCTAAGGCCTGTAGTGGCCTGTGATACCCTGATACCACAAAGGACAAGATAGGGCCACAACTGAGTACACATGGCCCCAACCCCAATGAACTAAAGACTGTAGCTGCAGGCATCTCACTCCTGCAGTGAATGTGAACCTGGAGATAAGATAGTTCTCCTAATTAACATAATTTGCTAGTTGGGGAAGTCTTTAAACTCACTGCTAAGCTCTTGTTAAATTCTTTGTTTACCTTTGTACCCCTTTCCTTTGTCTGAAAACCAAATAATACAGGCAACCCAGAGAAGTTCTTTGTCTCAGCCCTCAGAGAATCTTGAATTCTGCTAGGGGGGTTTTATCTTTCTGGAGCCCTAAAATCATGTCACTTGTCTCTTTTGTTTAAGCCTTTGCCATCCATTTGTTTGGGAAGTTGGGGGCCTGATCAGTCTACAATACATATTAATAATTTCTCTAATAATACCTGGGTCCACTCCCTCAACATACAAATATGACCCACTTAAAATTAATGTTTTCATCCTGTGAGTATTTTCTAGCAGACATAGTTAGAAATAAAAATATTATAAATTCTGAACAGTAATCATATCTAAATGCCTCTTAGACTGTAAAGTCTCAACTTGCTATGATTTAAACAGTGATAAGCCCAGTAAATAGGAAGGTAGACTTGGCTTGTTACTTAATGTATTCACCTGCCATTTCCATTTGGTGTAATCTTCAAGCCAGGTTCATATTTGATATTCAAAATGAGGGCTTTGAGAATTATAATTTTTTAAATGAATTGACTTGGTTCAGAGTACAGGATTTAGACAAATTTAAAGCAGATTGAACTTTTCAATACTGAAAGGAAAATGAACATTTTTTTTTCAAGATTTCTTGTAGTACATGGTTATCATTTTGAATACATACCACCTTTCTGTTTTACCCATAAAATGCAAATAATTGTCAGGAAACCCACAAATAAGCAAAAATCAGAGGTATTAAATTTTCTAAGTAAAGTATTAATATAAAAATACATAACAAACAGATGACTGTGAATGGTTCTAGGACTCATTTCAGTTAATAAAGCCAAAATGAAATTGGGCTCAGAAATGGAAAAATATATTCCAAATGCTTTACTCTGTACCATCTTCTTCAGTTTCCTGAACAGATACGTTGTCTCGCTGAGTCTTGCCTAGCTACTAGTCTCTACATGCATATAAAAAAGTATTGCAGGTGGGAGAGAACAAGAAGCCAAGCCCTTCCTGCAAGTTGTATGGATGGGCCACTGTGGGGAGAATCAGACACTAGCCTTTTCCCTTGAGTTGGCACCATTCATGGACTGTGGATAAAGAGAACAAGAAGTCAACAAAAAGCCAAGCCCTTCTTGTGAGTCAGTGCCATGCACTGACCACTCAGGGGAGAACCAGACACCAGCCCCTTCTGGCACATGGGCTGGGAGACAAGAAGAGCCAAGCCTCTACCCCTACAAGCAACAAGTGACTGGCTGCTCTGGAGAAACGCAGGCTGCTATGATAGCCACTGAGGTAAACTACAACGTAATGTTGTAGTGTTCAGTGTTTTACTGACTTTGCAGGCCTAAAGCCTGATCATCTATACAGAGGATAACAACACACAATGTATCATCTATGAGGAATCTTTCTGAAGGTGGTAGCCATTATTAATTCCTTATTACCTTGTTTTGAAGTCCTGTATCATTTTCATTGTTTTGTTTGGTTGGGTTTTAATCTGTTTTGTCTTGTTTTTGTTTTTGTTTGATTTTATTATAACTGATGGCATGGGCAGCTATTATCAAAGATAACAGGATATGTTATGGTAGCCATTTTGGGTTTACTATTACCATGTTTTGAAGTCCTTTATTGTGTTCATTGTTTTGTTTTTATTGGTTCTATTCTGTTCTGTTTTGTTTGATTTTTACTGTGTCTGATGGTATGGGCAGTGTTACAGTTTATACATTGTGTCAACTTGAGAAGTCTAGAAGCTTAATTAAGTAACTCAGCAGCTCTACATCCTGGGGGGTAGAGCACAGTTACCTGGTCATTGTTACAATTTGAGAAGGTCAGAAGTTTAACTGAGAGAGTCAGCAGGGAGCCAGGGGTCTTACTTGGTAAACATCCTCATCCTGTGCAAAGGAAGACAAGGATATTTGTGGATGCTACACCCACCCTGGGGGGGGGGGCGGTCCTGTGTACTATATAAAGGAGGAGAAAAGGTTTTTTCTGGCCCCCTTTTACTCTGGCTGCTTTTGCTCAGCTGCTGCCTTGAAGTGTTGTTCCTTGAAGTGCCACCCTGCCTTGGAGCCAGCTGATTGTGGACTGAAACCTCCAAAAACTGTAAGCTAAATAAACCTTTCTTTCCCTAATTTTGGGTGTCAGGTGTTTTGTCTCAGCAACAAGTAAAAAGTAACCAAAACAGGCAGCTATTTTGAAGACACGAGGCAAGGCATTATGGTAACCATTGTTGATTTCCTATTGTCTTTTTTTTAAAGTCCTGTGTCACTTACACTGTTGTTTTGTTTTGTTTTGTTTTTTACTGGGAATGGAACTCACAACCTCGCACTTACCAGACAGGCACTTACACAGCTGAGCTAAACCCCTGGCTCTACACTGTTTTGTTTTGATTGGCTTTATTCTGTTTTATTTTGCTTGGTTTTATTCTGATTAAAATAAAAATTACAAAATTGTAAGCAGGCAAGAAAATTCTCTAAGGAAAGTACAATTATTTGAAAAGCGTAGGATTAATGGTTCCTATAGTACACAAAGGACCAAAAATAATTTAAATTCTCCCAAGCCACATGAAGACAATGTGTCTTATAAAGAACACTAACATTAAAAGTGCCAGAACATCCATGTCTTAGTAATAACACTGACTTGATCCTCAGGTATGCTTGTTTTAGACTCACCACTGACCAGCTTAAAATCAAGGCTCAAAAGAATGAAAGTAATCCACAGGCTATTTAAATACTGGCCTGAGAAAGATAAACACTCCGAAGGAACACTATAAAGAAGTGATATTGAACATGATGAAACTTTCAGTTCTTTTTATTTGAATTGAAACATACCAGGCATATGAACAAGTAAATTAGACCTATAATTATGAAAAAGAAACAGTCAATAGAAACACAGCAATGACAAAGATAATAAAGTTACTGCAAATGGACATAGATATGTCCTATCTGGAAAGAGTCAAAAGATAACATTTATAAGAGGAGAAAAATTGAAGGTAGCAACAACAAACTAGTTGAACATCTACACACAACAGTGTTATGGTTTATATATTGTGTCAACTTGAGAAGTCTAGAAGCTTAATTAAAACTCAACAGCTCTATGTCTTGGGGTGTAGAGCACAGGCAGTTACCTGTTCATTGTGTCCATTTGAGAAAGTCAGAAGTTTAACTGAGAGACTCAGCAGGGAACCAGGGTTCTTACTTTGTAAATATCCTCATCCTGTGCAAAGGAAGGCAAGGAGATTTGTGAATGCTACACCCACGCTGGAGGAGGGGGGTGTCCTGCGTGCAATATAAGGGAGGACAAGAGGCTTGCTCTGGCCCCCTTTTACTCTGGTTGCTTTTGCTCGGCTGCTGCCTTGACGTGTTGCCCCAGTGCCATGCCACCCTGACTTGGAGCCAACTGATTATAGACTGAAACCTCCAAAACCTGTAAGATAAATAAACTTTTCCTTCCTTCATTTTGGGTGTCAGGTGGTTTGTCTCAGCAAGGAGTGAAAAGTAACTAAGACAATCATTGCATTCAAAATTTTATTGAGTAGAATTTACATCAGATTATAAACTACAGAAGGAAAAATATCAGTGACTGGGGACTAAGATTGGAGGCTAAGCAAGGATGCCAGCTCTCATTAACTTTATTTTATCCTGACTCAAATCCTTTGGTAAAGCACCAAAAGGAATAAAGGGACTAGAAATAGAAAATAAATAAAGAGGCCAGAAATAGAAATACATAAATATATTCAATTAATTTTTTATGTTTGAACAAAGGCAATACATTGGATGAGTTACTTTCTTTAACAAGTGGTATAGAAAAAATTGGGTGTCAGAATTCAAAGAAAAAAAAGAGAGAGATAAAGAAAATCAAGGTACAGATTTTATACCTTTCAGAAAAATTGACTCAAAGTTGATCATAGAATTAAATGTAAAATGCAACTATAAAATTCTAGATGAAAGTACAGGAGAAAATCTAAGTGACCATGGATTTGAGGAATTATTTTTAAGTATATTGTCAAAAGTGTTACCTAAGAATGAAAATTTGAAAAGTCAGCCTTTCTTAAAATTATCTGCTTTATAGACAATGTTAAAAAAATTGAGATAAGCCACAGATTGGGAAAATATTTACAAAACACATATCTGATGAAAATCAGCATTAAACAAAGTGCACTTAAAAGTCATCAACAAGGAAACAAAGTAAACTAAACATGGTCAAAATTCTGAACAGACACTTCACCTAAAACGAAATGCAGATTTTGAAGAAGAACATATATACCTAAAATTCTTTGCCATTAAGGAAATTTGAAATAAAATTATAATGACATATTATTGTCCCACCTACTAGATTTCTAAACTCTAAAAACACTGGCTTCAGTCAATACCAACAAAGATAAAGAACACTGATATGCTACTGACAGAAATACAGAATGATACAACCATTTTGGGAGAAAAGCTACAAGATTCTCATAAAGTAAGCATGACTTTATCATAAAATCCAGCAATTTTACTCAGTTGATTTTTCAAAACAAAACAAAACAAGACATTCATTAAAATATTTACAGCAGTGTTATTCATAACTGCCATAATCTGGAAGCAACCAAGATGCCCTTCAATAAGTAAGTGGATAAACAAACTAATAGATACATGCAGTGTGCTGTTATTCACTGGTGCCAACAAAGGGACTAGTAAGCCACAAAATGACATCAAGAAAACTAAAATTTGTATTGCTAAGTAAAAAAATGCCAGTTTGGATAAGATACATCTGGTGTGATTGTAAGTGTGTGAAACTTTTTTAAAGGGAACACTATAAAGATAATAAAATGATTAGCAGAAATACCCAAACCTTTAGAAGGATGAAATGGTGAAACACAGGTATATAAGTCAGTGCTCATTAGAGGGACAGATTTAATACGAATTTATAAGGTAGGCTTATAAAGGTCACCTACTGAGTCAGGTATGGAAGAGTGCAAAAGGGCTGTCTGTGTGATTGATATTCAAAGTATCCAGTCAAAACTCACAGGCATGGAGCTCATGGTAGAGTCCCATGTGAGTTCGTATCAGGAAGCTGATGGAAGGCTGACTCTATGCTGGAAGCCAGGAGACAAATACCTAGGCAGAGGCAAAGACTGAAGCCTCTCCAGGGAATCAGAAAGGAAATTCCCTTCTTCTTTCCCTTTTTCTATTCCATTCAGGTCACCAGCCTATTTTTTGGTACCACTCACACCCAGGGCAGATCTTTCATCCTCAGTAAAGCCATTCAGTCACACTTGGAGCTATGCTAAGCCAATCAGTTGGGCTTTTCGTACTCAAGTTGGCACATTTAACTATCACCACGGGGAATATTCAGGGTAGTAAAATTATTCTGTATGATAGATACATGGCATCATACAATTTGAAAATCCAAAGGACTTTTTAAGCACAAAAAGAGAGCCTGAATATATGGAAAACTTAAAAATCAGTAAGAGGTTCCAGAGTCTCAGGAAGGAGACCACATTATGACAAGAATATATAATCACATTACAAATGTGAGAAGCAACCTCGATGAAAGGGGGAAGGAACTGGAGCAAAGCATCCAGCTAAGCGATATCTGATCTCCTGATGCACAGAGATTATAAGATAATAGATATGTATTGTTTTAAGCCAGTAAGTTTGGGGGCAATATGTTACATGGTAAAATATAACTAATAAAGTCAGGTATTTATTGTTCCATCTGATTAAGACAGTTTTCAAGTTATTTTTTTTCCCTTGGATATGATTCTATTTTAGACATTCTTTATTTCAGTCAATGCCTACTTTATTCAGACAAGAAACCACAAGTAATTCTCAAATCCTGTTTTCTTCCCTTTAAGAAGTATCTCACTAAAATCTGCTATAGTAATCTAGTCCTTCCTTTTCATTTCTAATACTGCTAAGTTAATTCAGGCACTCATCAATCCCCAGCTCCAGTACTGTTTCAATGACTTTGGATACACTTGATTGGCTGGTTTAATTTCAATCTTTATCTTCAATGCTATTGAATGATTTAGAAAAACAAAATATACATTCCCCAGACTTCTTTCTAATCAGAAGTGTACAATCTTGATGAATTCAACCACTTAGATATAGGCACATGTTCTCAGGAAAGCAGAAGGAAGGGGCATTACTCCTACCCTTCTGCACTTACCTTTGTTGCCGGGAGGTAGGATAGTGAAATAAAGGATTCTCACTACCTTCATACTGTGCTATTTCAGCAGTCATCCATGGTAGCCCAGCCTGTAATTAGCCCATCTTCAACTCTATGGCAAACCCCTATTCCTTGTATTAATTACTTTATCATTAAAATACTGTTTCTATTTTCTACTTTGTCTCTTTACTACCATCATCTCCAAACATTTCAGCTTGCTGTGTCCCTTCCAATTTATCTTCTAATTGCTTCTTAAAAAATAAAAAGTAACCATAACTTATCTCTAATTTCAATTCACATGTAATCAATTCACAGTTCTTAAGCCAGAACTTCCTAAGCTACAACAGGTTAAAAACTTAAGAAAGACTTATTAGATGGACATCTACATAGCTTCATGATTTTGATTAGTGATCATATACATGGATGGAAGGATAGATGAGTAGATGAGAGAATAAACTTGAAGATATATACTACAGTACATTGTTTCATTTTTATAAATAAACAAAAATATATTATCATCATTTTTATCTTACAATTATGATAGGAAATGAGTAAGATGAAAACAAAGCAATATTAATATATAAACCATTATAATACTTAATAGATTTGTATAGTCTTAATTTTGCAAAAGATTTTCACATGGTTCAGATCATTTAATCACACAATCTAGAATGTTTCTTAGATTTTTTGACTGCCTATTAATAAATGAGGAAACTCAGGAGACACAGAATTAAGTGACTGTGGATGGTAAATAAGAAAGCAGAAATTCAGATGAAGTTTTTTTTTAATCCTATTGTTCTGGTCCTATATCAATTATAAATATATCTTATTGCATTATGTCTGTTTTTTTCTTGTAATATTCAATGTGACATATGTATAAAATACCAACATAAGCATTCTTACATATACTGTACTTTTTAGTGTCTCAGGAAATACTATCAAAGAGGTTTGCTGCTATTAATTACATGAGAGGCTAATTTATTATGCATTTTTGTTTTTGAGAGTCATACTAAATAACTGGTATCTTCCTTTATTTTGGAGTTTTAAAATGTAATAATAAAATAAAATTATCTCAAGAGAGTAAAGAACTGGTCCCCACAGATCCCATTAAAAGAATTTCAAAACACTAAGAGAAATTGTTTTCACATACTTAAATCAAAGATGGAAGGGTGGATGACACTCATCTGCCCCTGAAACAGCCACACGAACTTATCAATCTGTTGAAGATTTGGGTCACAGATAACCATTTTCAAAAGACCTCATAAAGCATAGGAAAAATTTACTCAGAAGAACCAATGATGCATGTAAGACAGATAAAAAAATTAATAAAATCACAGTGTTTTGATAAGGGTTGATTGTGAGGAGGCCTATGGGAAGATCCCACCATTCAGTTGGAGATGTGGATTCTTACTGGACAGGTAAAGTTAACAGTTAGTGGAGAAAGGAGTACTATTTGCCAGACTCGAGGTCACCTAGGAATCTGCTAAATATACATTTTAACCAGAGGTGAAGTGTTTTATCATTTTCACAAGGAAAACAAACCAGTTATGGAATAAAGTGTGTGGAAAGGAGAAAGCACTGAATTAGTGCTTTCTGACTTCAGGCTGCAAGTTCATACTGGAGAATAATCACTTAGAATTACACTTCAGTTACTTGATTAGAATGAGATTAATGATGTGCATATTAATAGTCTTGCCAATATGAAGATGAGGATATTTAATAAGAATCCTTAGAGAAAAGTTGAGCAACAAATTTTGATGTTTATGATTAAAATTGCTGTAGCATATTGAATTTTAGCTGCCCACAGACAGTGGCTTAAAATTGTTTTAATAGGCTGATTCATAAAAAAAGTCTATAGAGAATTCAGCGATTTGCCATTCTTAACTTTTTTGAAATAACTAGTTCATAATTAAATATGGAACTTTAGTGATCAAGAACAACTTAAAATAATAAATAGAAAAAGAGTTATTTTTTGTAATAACCAAGTTTGTCAGAGTAATGAATTAAATGCAATCAGAATTGCCCTGACATTTTGGGAATAAAAAAGTGGAGAAGCTGGCACGCATAGACCAGCAGATCCTGTTGTAATTGCAACTCATGATTGAATTGGGGCAACATGTCCCACTGAGCCTCCTAAATCCCTCTATGATATCAAAGATGCATTTTTCGAGAGTTAACTTGTGAACAAATCTGTGGTGTTATAGTTTGATACTTAGAAAAATAAAATGTAAGACAGAATGAATTATATCATGCATAGATACTGTTGACATCCATGAAATGCTCGCACATTTAAGGAAGAGCCAAAATATGTGAGAAAATATATGGTAGCATATTTCCATAAGTATATGGAGTTTGACAGGTAAAATGGAATAAGAAAAATTTCAAAAGGAGCCAAGTAAAAATCATGGAGAATGGAGAATATAACGTTAATTGTCATATATGCTTGTACGTGTGTATGATAATTAATAAATATTTCATGAAGGAAAGAAAGTGAAATATTGGTACTGGGTGGTCAAGGAAGCAAAACAAAGCAAAATGGAAATAAGAATATTAATCAAAAATTAACCCAAACTGCATGTGGTGGTGCATGCCTGTAATCCCAGCACTCAGGTGATTGAGGCAGGAGGATCACTGTGAGTTCAAGACCAGCCTGGGCTACACAGTAAGACCATGGCTCAAAAAAAAAAAAAAAAATTAACCAGAGAGTCCTTAGAGACTAGACTAGATTCACCTTTATTAACTGGTTGTTTTTGCTCTTCATAGTTATTGAAGCAGAATGTCTATAATTTTATATTTTTTCCAGAAGTTAACTTTATAGTTTTGTAAACAGGAAAGTAACATAACCCCAAAATCTTTTCATTTTCCAAGCATTTTCCACTGCCATTAAATAATCTGCTATTTAAAATTTGTCATCCATATACTTCAGAATTATACAATTATCTCATTATTACTTGCTGATGGTTGAGTGCACTCATTCTCACAATTAGGTTCCTTTTATCAGTCCATTTTGCACTTATTAACTTATCTGAAATTTCCTCTTTCTAATTCTGATAGACAAGAAGATTATATAATGCTAACTAGCAATTTTAGCTGTTCCAAACCAATTTTGCTGACAAGAAACAAAATCTGTAAAAGTAAGTTCCCAAAATTCACAGGTTCAAATTTACTCTATGGTTTATATCATCTTAGTTTAGTGGGAAATTTCTTCTTTCCCACCTGATGTGAGGGTTAGATGCCAGCTCTGCTCTCTCATCAAAAACACACTCTCTGGTTACATAAACAAACAGGTTGATGAACAACTACAACTTCAGGGTTTCAATCTGTATATTTAAAATATAAAATTACTTTCTCTTTTACTTTTTATTTACTAAAAGTAAAACTAAATTGTGTATATGTGCATGCTTAAGTGTGTGTCTCTGTCTGTATCTTTTATTATGATTATTTATCAAATAATACGATTTATCAGTCATATATTCCACTAATGATGAATGTACCATAAGTATAGATGTCACCAGATGAAACCTGAGGTGGCCTTGTGCAGCAGAAGTGGGGACCTCAGTTTGAATCTGGTGGGTTTTCGACTCATCATGGAAAGAATTCCAAGACTTGTCAGTGAGAAGCTTAGGAAGATGTGTATGACAGAATCACAGCAGTACACATTCAGACACGAATACAGACACAGGCGAGAAAAGCCATAGGTCTGAGGTGGAGGGTATTTATGTGTTCTTGGGGGATCATCAAAATGGATACATTTTTTGAATTATTTATCACTTAGTCCTAATGTCTGTTTCCTTAAGGTTAGTTGCTCATATTTGACTAAACCAAAAATTGGTTTTATCAACTAAGCTACAGTTTAAACTGCCTATATGTGTTTGAAATTTGCAGATATAATACCCAATTAATAAAACTTTTTCTTTAAGAGTAGAAATCTTAAAATGTGTGCATTTATAGTATTGGAAAGAAAACACAGAAAAGTAAGCGTGACCGCAACCCACGCAAGGACGATGGAGACACTCTGCCACGAAGCGGAAGTTTATTAGGTGTGAGGGGAAGGGGCGCTTTGCGGCCAGAGAGCGAGCCCAGGGAAAGATGCCAGGGCCTTAAGTACATGAGCAACCACAGCAGGGAGAGTGGTCGCGCGGGCTAGAACAGCCCGGAACATTAGGTGCTTTTCTGGGAGCGGTCTTGACAGGAACATCGCTGGCTTCTGCGGTCATCGCATTTCTCGAAAGAGTATACAGGTGCCCTTGAGGGGTCGGCGTCGCTCTGGTGAGAAATCTCAGTAGGTGGATGGGCTGTACCTGTTAACTGTCTCCTTCCTGCACCCAGAAGCTTGGTGACCCTTCAAACATAAGACAAATATATCATTTTATTTTACTTTGAGATTCTTAGGGGTTTAGGGATGAGGAACCTGGAAGAAAAAGAGGCCTAAGAAGAGGGCCAGGAGTTTGGCTCAGTGACTTAACCGCCTGTCTGACAGGTTCGAGGTTGTGAGTTCAATCCCTGGTGCTACAAAAAAAAAAAAAAAAGAGACCTAAGAAGTAAAAGACGTTGTAACTTCGAATAACTTCAATTATGTCTAGAAACTGCAGTTACATGTACAATTCTAAAATTACAGTTTGCTTGTTTCCTCTATAACCACCATTTTTTTAACCCTGCTCAGGGAGGTGATTTTACTGAGATAATTTTTTTGTATCTTGCTTAAAGCAGAAGTGTTATAAGTAATGCAACAGTGGTCAACGTGAATGAGGGAACATAAAACAAAACACTTCGCATGCTGTAGGAAGATAAAATTATATTGAGTCTCAAGTTGAATGTGTATTATATTTATAACAAAGAGAAAATATTTACTTATAATTTATAGACACTTTCTATAAAAAAACTGAAGACAGCAAGATTCTAGTTAGTGCCAAAAAAACAACGGATGAAATAAAATGTGAACACAAAGCAACATGTATATCCTAAGTAACTGCCTATATTAAAATTAAAGCCAAAAAATTTTTTTAGAAAGAAAAGAAATAAGCAAGAAAAGCTAACCTTTCTCTAAAGAAGTCAGGCACCAACTTCATGTATTAAAACTATATTTATGCTATGTAAAAATCCAGTTAGTATTTATAATTATTGTTTAATAAAATTTCATATATCTGATGCTAATTTCCCTAATACTCTTATTCAGAGGTTTGGCCGAGTTGTTTGTTATTTGCTTCTTTCCTTCTTGGTCAGTGGGTAAGTTGCATTATGATTTTCAGTGTGGGAATAGTAATCATCTGTATACTGCAATATTTTGTATGTGTCAAGCAAATCTATACATATCCCCTCCATGACTTGTGTATGTTGATAACAGGGCTTTAGAAAATAACATTTCAAAAAGATGACTTACTAGCACAGATGAATGTTGTTTAATACAGTCCAAATTAAGTGGATATGCATAAATTCAGCAACAATTCACATGCACACAAATAGTGTATATATGTATATATATATATATATATATATATATATACATACATACATACATATATATAAGCAAAGTATTTTAAATAAAATATAAAATATATTAAAATGTCCAGTGGAGTTAGTTTTAAGTGACAGTTTATAATTATTGAAATTAGATTGCCAAATAATTTCTACTCCTGTGGCCTTTTATTATTCCTCTGTTCCTTTTACTTGCCAGTTAGAATCACTGACCACTGTGTAGAAGAAAGTATTATCAAATTCTTTTATCCCAAATTGAAGCAAACAGAAAAGCATATAGGAATAAAAAGGCTGCAAGATTTCATTGTCAAAACTTCTGATATTATTAAACAGACTCAGTGAAGTTCCAATCAAAATACCAATAGCATACTTTACAGATCTAGTGCAAACAATCCTAAAATTCGCATGGATCTGGAAGACACCCAGAATAGCAAAATCAATTTTGGCAATAGGAGCAAAGCAGGAGGCATAGCAATACCTGACTTCAAGCTATACTCCAAAGCAATAGTGATAAAAGCAGCATGGTACTGGACCAAAACCAGATACATGGATCAATGGAACAGAATTGAGGACAAAACTAGTTTCAATGGACATTTTAATATAGTTCATATTTTATTTAAACTGCTTTGCATATATATATGTGATTCATATACATTATATACATGGTAAACTCCCAATACATATTCAGCTATTCTGTCTAGGACAAAGGGACCAAAAGCATATTTAGCAAGTGGTGTTGGGAAAACTGGCTATCTGTTTGCAGAAGATTGAAAACGGACCGTCATCTTTCACCATATCCTAAATGAAAATCAAAATGGACCAAAGATCTAAACATTAAAACAGGAATATTAAACCTAGTGGAAGATAAAATAAGTAAAAGACTTAAAGAAATGGGAACTGGCAGAAGAGGGAGAGGAGGGCGGAAAAGAGAGGGGTATTAAAAAAAAAGGATGGAACAAACTGCAATATGTACATGTAACCATTCCCCAAGATGACTGATAAAATTTTTCTTAAAAAAGGTTTCACACTCAGCTTTCTACACATGTCTGAGAGTTTATCCAGTAAATAACCTAGATAACCAAACAGCATAAAATCACCAAAACCTGACAATGTATTCATAACAAACTTCACATTTTATCTTTCAAGATGACCTTCAGAAATTTAGGAAAATGGAGTTTAATGACTAAAGAACAAAAAGGGGAAGAGGAATAGAAAAACTTCTTTTTCAGAAAAAAAAATCCAAAATGTATTTCTTTTTATTTTAAAGAGGATAAAACTAAGGAAAATAAAACAGAATAAAACCAATCAAAATAAACCAGTATAAGTGATACAGGACTTCAAGACCTTACGAAACCAACAATAGTTACCATAATGTCTTTTGTTGTCTTCAGATTGCTTCAGATACCTTTGGATATAGTAAAAATCGAACAGACCAGGATAGAATAGAAGCAGTAAAAACAAAACAATGAAAGCAATAAAAGATTCAAAACAAGCCAATAGTAAATCCAAAATAGCTACCATAATATGTCTTGGGAACTTTCAAATAGCTGCTCATTCCATCAGATTTAACATAATTAAACAAAACCCAAGAGAATAAAACTCACCCAACACAACAATGAAAATGATATGGATTCCCTGCCAGGATCAAATCCTGGTGAGGTCTGGTTCTTTCCCTCTGCAGTCCACGAATGGTGCTGACTCACAGAGAGAGGCTTGGGTGTGGCTGTCCCCTCTCTGGTGCTGTTTTCCAAGTGGGGATCCCAAAATGTATTTTTAAAGTGATTTCTAAAGATTCTGCCCTGCCATAGCATGACACCTAGTTAGTAATTTGGCAGGAAGTAGGGGAGATCATGAATTCCAAATTTGACACAGTAGCACTTAATGTAGGAAAAGATAGTGAGTGAGAACCATGAGACAAAGTGACCCTAGTGTGACATATGTGCCCACATGTTTTGCTTTTCCCACACAGAGAGTGGCATCACAGGGGAAGAGATACTCCTGAGCTTGCTGAGCTTCTGTGAACTGGCACACAGTGCTGGGCAACTTGGCTATACCTTAGTTACTGCACAAATTTACTTCAAAAAACACTTAGAAAGTATGTGTTTCACCTAGCATTTCTCACCTAGGATTTGGGGACATTGTAGTATGCTTATTTATAAGGTGTTGGAGAAGTAATTTGTCAAGTTCATAAATTATTTAGGTTACAAGCTAGTTTTTACCATTAAAATAGTTTTGTCTTTTATAAAGATATTCTGAAGCAGTTAGAGTAAGCATGCTAAAAGCAAAACATTTATTTTGTTTCCAGAACAAAGTGTTCTGGACCCTAGGTTTACCCACAGTCATCTCTTGGAGCAGAAAAGGAGGCTGAGAGCTGCTAGCATAACCATGTGGAAAATTGGAAAATACAGCACTCAACATGTGTGGGGTTGTGTTTATGTGTATTAGCATATATATTATATCTGTGTGTGGTCATGTGTGTATTTTCTACAGTATATACCTTAATATATGCTTCACATATATGCTGCATAACTAAATCAATATATAAAAATAAATGCACATATGTTAACACACATACAGACACATTAGATTTTTTAATTTCCATGTTTTACTATATTTTTCCAACCAGAGAATTTTTTGATGCCTCTGTTCACTAATGCTCCTAGAATAGCATCTAGCACCATGTTAAATACTCAGTAAATTTGTAATTTATGTTACTGGATGAAAGAAAAAAATGAATGAGGTTATCTTAGAAGAAAGGAGTCAGCTACTATAAGATGGCTGTGGTAACAGTTTCACAGCTCAGCTTGGCAGAGTTTCTCTGACTCAACACTGTGAACATGCTAGAGCTGATCATTCTCGGATACAGTCCTATTCTGCCTGTTTTATGGAAAAATGGTGGTTAAACCATGGATCAGCGACTGGAAAGTGAGTCAGAGGGCAGTGCCTGTCGGTTGATGCTTTGGAAAGGTCAATGAGAAATGAATCTCAACATTTAACTGGTCGCTTTTACATAAAGTAGAGAACCTCCAAGATTTTATTCTAATAGAAAAGAAAAGTTGGAAAAGAGAGCTTCAGATTTCTAGTGCCAGAGGGGAACAATTAAAGGGTTTGTGTTTTGTGAGTAACTGTAGCTTGAAGCTATGCCCGTGGCGTGACTGCCAAGGGAATCTGCAACATAGAAACTTGCAGTTTTCTTTTGGAATTTTCTTTCTTTGTTTTCACTTGATATCATCCTATAAAGGGCACAGGGGCGGTGTTTGATGTATATGCAATAGGTATGCTTATTTCTCTACCAGATGGCCAGCCATTGAGTTTCTCTGCTAATCATTGTGCTTCTTCAGGCTTCCACTCCTCCCACCTCTTGCAGGTAACTAAAGGACTGACTATTGCTGCAGCACAGCACTGGGGTGACATTTACATGGAATTTTGAATGTTGAATTTGCTGTTAAGCGTATCTGTGAGTTGGAGCCAACACAAAAGCCCATTTCATGACTGGGGCAAATAATAGTTTTTCCTGTCATCTTAGCTCACAGCTTTGTATTGCATTCACTGCTATAGGAAGGTGATCCAAAATCACATAATCTAAAATTGATACACAGGGATGTTTTCACATTTTATCATACTTATTTTGCATTTCAATATAACTGCTTCAAATGCAAATCATGTACCTAATACTGATTTATCAATGCTGGATGAAATATTGACTGTATGATTGACTGACTTAGCAAATTGATCTTTCGCAGGCTTTTTTCTGGACATATAATTTACACCTAGTAAAATTCACTGTTTTGAGTGTTAAATTTTACAATTTTTGACAAATGTATAACCAATATGTAAAAAATTCCTTTCACTCAATGTATTCTCTCATGGTCCATTAAAATCAACATACTACTCCCTAAAGAGCATAGCTTTGTTATGTTTCCCTATGCTTTTGATTTTTCCAGAGTTGCTTAAAGTATCCTGGAATATGGAGGCCTTAAAATTGCATATTTCAGCTTAATATAAGGCATTTCTTGCATATGTCATGAGCATATCTGCAAACTACTTTATCAGAGTAGTATTTTCCGGTGTGAAGATACCCAGTTCATTTGCGCAATAAGAAACTGAAGAACATTGTACAGACCTTCCCAGGTTTTAGAGATTATAGATAAACTGCTATAACTTTCCATACAGGAATTTATGTAAGAATGTATGTTTTGATTTTTTCTCATCCAAATGTCTAAGAGTTAGACTGATGGGTCATGATGATATATGTATATTTATCTTTGTAATATATTTCTAAGATGCAATTCCAAATTGTGTGGTTCCAGTTAGTCTGTATCTTTGCTAGTACTTCACATAGTAGAATTTTGTGGGTTTTGTTGCTGTTTACTTCATTCCTTTATTTTATTTCTGTGTCACCATTCTAACATACTTGTGGTTGCTATGGTTTAGAAACAAGTCCCCCACCCCGCCCCGCCACGCAACAATGCTCCCATGCTGGAAGCACGGTCCCAGTGTAATGGTGCAGACTTAGAGGAGAGTATTCCATCAGGTGGACTCACCCTCAGGATGAGTGATGCTGTTGGAATAAATTAGTTCAGGTGAGATCAGCTTGCTATAAAAAGAGCAAGACTGCACTCTCCCTTTTCTCAGGCTTCCTGTCTCTTCATCTGATCTCTTCACCTCCCACGTGCAGCCGCCATGAAGCTCTCTGCAATGCTGTGACCCAGAAAGGAGCTCCCACCAGAGCCTGGACTAAGGAAGATGCTTACCTTGAAATTTCAGCCTCCAAAACTGTGAGCTAGATGAATCTTTCTTTAGAAGTAACCCAGCTCCTGGTGTTTCTTTATAGCAATGGAAAATGAAATCATACAGTGGTAAGGTAGTTTTGAGTATCTAATGTGTCAAGTGAGTACAAGCCACTTGGACATAGAGACGGGAATATTTCAGAATTGACTCACTAGCAAATTGTGTACACCCATATTCTACATTCAATTATATCACATTGGTAGTTCAAAATTGGCTACTGGGACCACAAAAAGAACCAAAAAGAATCATAGTAATTAATTTGTTATTTTATGTTTTATCTCTTCCATAAAGTCAACTGTTTAACATTCCCCAGCATATCAGTTATCTGTCTTCAGCAAACATGTGTTATAGAAATACAGAGTGACTGCAACAAATAAGGAAACTTTGCAGAACATAAAGGAAAGATATTTTACTTACTATGTTGAATTAAATGTACGCTGCAGAAAGTAAATGTGTTATGGACAGCTAACTCAGTCATCGATGCTCAGGGCAATTCGAAAATTAACTACTTTTACCTAAACTGAGAACTGAAGAATGAAATCATCAAGGTAAATGCTTGGGGGGTAGAAATCATCAAGGCGAATGCTTCGAGGGTAGAAACAAAAAGTTAGCTCATAACAGACAAGTTTGGAGAACAGAAAGAATCAAACCTAGAAATGTACAAGGATCATGAGAAAAGAGGATAGAAATTACATCTGGAGGTGGAAATCTGAGTTAGTTAATAAAAGCTGTCATGAACCTTGAAAACTGGAACTCTATCCTGAGGACTAATGGGAACAATTGAAGTATCAAAAGTATAGAGTGAAATGATAAAAACAATAATTTTAAATAAAATCTGGCAACAACGAGAAAAAATGCAATTGTTACAGGAAGACTAGAGAAAGAGAACCTTATGAGAACAATATTATAGGGAAGGATGTAAGGGAACTCAATACTGACATACATTTTTGCATGTGCAGAGGAAATCTTAGAACTGATAGTGAGCATTGGTCAGTATTCCTCTGGGTGCCTGGCAGAATTGGATGAGCAGATACGAGATGGTAGTGTCACTGCCCCATCCTGGCCATATCCCATAAGAATATTCAACATCACCAAACAATTAAAGGTTATTTAACACTCTGAAACAGTTTATTTTCTAAAAGTACATTTAGGGGAGAAATAAACAACTATGCAAAAGTTTCCTCTGTCATGGTAAGTTAGAGAACTTTTTACGTTTTCTTGTAAGTTTCATTAATGTTGTAGAAATCCTCTGAGTGTCTTAATTCTCAAGCAACTTAATGGAATTTCAAACACTAAAACCCTAAAAGACAATTTTTTTCCCAAAATAGAAATAAGACCTGATGGGAACTCACCTAAGGAAACCTGCCTACATTACCCTGTGTCTCATATCAGCTATCAGAAGTTATACTAGCGCATTTAACTTTTTGGATCAGATATATAATTATGAGTGAACTAATGATTATATAAGGTTTGGAATAGAAGTTTCCATTTCTTTTTTACCATCTTTACTTAACATGGAAAAAGAAACAAATAGTATTAGCAATGTTTCAATAGAAGAGACCAGAAAGTTGACTTTTGGCAGCACACTCAACCAGGGTGGTTCTCAAGCAGGGAATGCAGCAGGTTTGTTTCTTTTTAGAATATGGCTGGGTGTTCGGTCTTGACCTGCAACCAGACTGCTATCTTATAGTAAATTTGTACTTTTAAAAAGAAAAATATTTATAGGAGAGGAAAATGAACTAATTAACATCTTCCATCTTATTGTGAATTGGGAATTAAAGATAAAAGATTCAATACTCTGAGAAAAAAAATCCTTATTAGACTTAAATTGTTTTCTCCTCAATAAATGAGGAAAACACTTTTTTTCCTTTCTCTTCCTCATTATGTAAAGCATTTGAGATAATCACTTTGCTCTCAACAATCCAAAAGAAAAGAGAAAAGAACTTATGAAAGCCCTCGAATTTAACATGTCCCTTGGATAAGAGTGTTTGGTACCAATTTAAATGCAAACGAGCCTCCCTCTTTGGGGCTCATTTTTAAGGTCTTATGGGATAGGATCTACATCTTATTCTTGTTCTTCCTGTTTGTAACTTGTACTCTACTCTACTCCAAATATTTAAATCAACATTTTTTGGTTGATGCATTTGCACGACTGAATGTATCTTTCTTTGCTATCATCCAAATTATTTAAGAGCTAGAGTCAATGATATTTAAGAATCTTCACATGCTCACTTTACAACTTGATTCAAGACATGAATTAATAAAGGATTCTGAGATTCTTACGTGAAACATATTAAAGACTTTCTAATTAGAATGAAATTTATAGAATTCCCATGTACATACTACCATGAAACAGAATTCATTGAAGCCACTCTTAGTTCTTGAGCAGTAATATCATAGCACAAATGGTTTAACTTATCAAATAATAAATACAAGATATTTCTGAAGATGATGATTGAAAGGTGATTTTCTGTTATTATAGTTACAAGTTTGCTTCCAAACTTCCTTCAGAAGTGGCTTCTCTTGTTATCCTCCAGTATCAACCTCTGCTTTCTGCTAGGATTAAGGGAAGGGGAAGTAGGAAATGCACTCAGAAAGAAAGAAGGCTGTGGTCATTGTTGAACTGCCACTCAGAGGGAAGCATCAAGAAGAGAAACGGGTCACCGCACATGGAAATCCAGGAGTGACTACACTGTGCATAGGACATGTCAGTAAAATAATGAGACCCTTTTCCTGTCCTCAAGGAACTTTACTACCTCCTGGCCCTAAGTCCTTAAATCTATTCCACGGAAGATTTGTGCTGTTATCACTGTTGTGATTGACAGTGCTGTCATGCACTAAGTGGAAATTCAGTACAGCCGGCATGGAAAAAAGTTAATAAATGTCAAAGCTGGCACTAAATAAAGAGTATTTCATGGTCAATTTTTATGTGTCTTTTAAAAGTTGGCATGATTTCACAGTGGCCTATGCTTTTTCCCACTGACCAAAGTCTTCTAATCTCACTTTTCCCATCTCAATCTGTGTTGAACTCCACTGTTGTATTTGTATTGCATTTGATTCTTCTCCTCTAGGCTATAACTTTAAAGAAAATTTTATCAATTATCTTTTCTTTTCAAAATTCAGGCTCTGAACTCTCTCTAAATATTTGTCCAACCTCTACTTTTAGAGTTTTGTTAATTTCTCTTTTTTGTACTTCTCTTCTTTTTTCTGCCCAGAATGCTTTTCTCTCTTTCCCTTTTCATTCCCTGCATTAGATTCCTGTTCATTTAGTGAGACATTGTTTTACTGTTAGCAAAGTTCTCTGCAATCCACTCCAATGACATCTTTATAGTATATGGTCTGTCCTTCCTTGAAGTATTTCAAATATTCTTAGTCTAATCTGCCTTGTTCCAAAAAGCCTGTTGACATTTGTCTAATTTGTTTAACTCTTTGTAGAAAGGGACTGGGTTGGGATTCTGTACATGGTCCTTTAATAACTGTAGTATTTTATCCATATTTTCAAACTACAGATTATTGGGACTCAGATGCATTTTCTCCAGCTTGTGGAGTCTCTCCAGGGTACAGGTCATCATTTAAAAGAGTCATAGTTTGGCACAAAGAGAGCAGACTCTGGACCCAGACATACTTTAAAATATATTTTTGTTCTGCTCTTTGATTCCTCACTGATTTTTGGCAAGTTATTTAATCTGTTTAAACCTCACTTACTTCAGATGTAAAAGAGCAGAAATAATAGAGGTAGTCAACACTGAGTGTTCTTAAGGTTTAAATGAGATTTCACAGGTGAAGTAGTACTACTAAGTGAAGTTATTAGTTACTAGCTAGTTGTTAGTCATTCCTATTTGACTTAGTACTTTAAAAATTCATAACAATTCTAAGAGGTAAATGATGTACTTTTCACTTTATATATTTTACTCAATGTGTGTGACATTAATTTGGCTAATAATCTGTAGAGAATACATGTTGCTATTCCAGATTGAGACCATAAAAGTGAATGTTTGAATGTAACACCTGACATCTGGTGCTGAAGTTTGGGTCTAGAATGTTCCCTGATGGCCAATGTGTTGGAGACCTTACACTCTATCTTGGAATCTTTAAGAGGTGAGGTATACTGGGGAGGAGTATTCTTGTCATTGAGAGGTGATCCCTCAAAGGAGATAAGGAGATCTCAATTCCTTTATCTTTATTCCAGATGTGATGCAAACAGTTTCACTTCATCACATTTCTGCTGTTATGTGCTTCTTTGTCACAGGGCAAAAAGCAGTGTGACCACTCTACCATGGACTGAAGCCTCCAAAACTGTGAACTAAAATAAATCTTTCTTCTTTGTAAATTGATGTTCTTGACTATTTGTTATAGAAACAGAAAACTAACTAACACAGGTAGTTAAATAAATTAGAATTCAGAAAAAAAGAGGTTGCAGGTTGTATTCTGTGTGCTTTGATAAGTGTGGTGAGACTTTAAAATATTGTAATATAACTAATAGATACCTATTTATACAATTCACATGCAGTGTACAAGAAACTGTGGTATCTTGAAGTGAAAAAGATGTGGGTCTGCCCTTTCACAGTACACCGTACCAATAATTTACTGTCTGCCAGTAACTGAGTTCTTCATTCCAGTTCCATAGAGAGGACCAAAAGGAGATGTGCATTAAATGAAGTGGAGAATACAAAGAATTAGAAATAGCAAATTCAAATTAAAATGTTGCCTAAGTTTATGAATCACATCCATTTTACTGAGACAGGGCAAAAGAAGGAGGAACTAAACTGTTCCTGAGACACTTTTCTAAGTATCTGAATGGAAACTACAAATGAAATTACTCAGAAACACACAATGCAACTTGCTTCTATTTACAGCTAGGAACAATCATGCTCACAATTTTGTCTCTCTGAACATTTGCTGAGTTATATAAATGAGACAGCTGCAGCACACTGGCCTGTAAGACAATGGATACAGGGAAGGCAGACAGGGATAAGAACAATCGATGCAATTAGGGGGAGGTCAAAGATTTGTGTCCAAAAACAGAGAGCAACAAGCATTTGCCTAAAAATAGTGGGAACCTCCTATTATTGTCCAAGCCTACTATATAATTCTACAAAATATCCTATAATCAAAGTAAAAGGAGAATTCCAAACTAGAAAGGGCTTGAGTAGTAGTACACAGAAACATCTAAGAAAATATGAAAGAAATGGAAGTAGAAGGAATCAGACATATTGCAGTGTTACTCTAGAGAAGATACATTTGTGTCTGTTTGATACCTGCTTCCAAATCGTACTGCCCTTGCCTCAATTTTTTATCTTGAAATTCTTCACTCTCAGCTTTATTTTTTTCATTCCCTGGTTATACATACTTCTATGAAAAATCAATAGATCATCCTTTAGCTTTAGGAAAAGCATTCAAATGTTAGTTTTCAACTGGTTTAATCAAATCACCTTGCAAATCCTAACACTTAGACACCTACCATGATACTCAATTTGCAAAGGTATGTGTAAACTGAAGGTATCAACACTTTATGAAGTAATTAATTAATTCACTGATTGATTACTTGGTGCTGGGGATTAAACCCAGGGCCTTTGCACTGAGCTATATCGTCTGCTCACTTTGTATCTTAAAATAAAGTCTCCCTGAATCAATAAATTACACAAGTTTTCAATCTTTCTTCTGCTTCATCTTCCCAGATTGCAGGAATTACAGGCTTGTATCATACTGCTAGAATAAGTCCTAGCTAGCTTGTTGGTGCACATCTATAATCTCAACACTCTGGGAGGCTCAGGGAGAAGGACCAAAAATTTGAGACAAACCTGGGTATTTAGCAAGACCCTGTCTCAAAATAAAAAAGACTGAAAATATAGCTCAGTATGAATACCTGGGTTCAGTATCAGTACAAAAAGAAGGGGAAGAAGACGAAGAGAAAGAGGATAAGGAGGAGGAGGATAAGGAGGAGAAGAAACACGAGGAGCAGGTGGAGTGGGAGGAAGAGGAGGAAGAATGTGAGTTTCTTTAAATAATGTGCTTGGGAGTGGCACTTTGTTTTGTGATTGTTCCACACACAGATCAGTGAGAAACAGCCTATCATCTTCTGCATTTCAGAACAGAACAGATCTCAGGGCTCCACTGGTTTGGAAGTCACAAAATTGGCGCTGGAACTAAATGTAAATTTATGGAAAGACCGACTTGCAACGTAATTTTTAAGAGTTTTTCCTCCCTAATTCCTCCCTGTATGAATGTATATCCCCAGACAAGCAGAATTTGGTTGATTGCCTCTCCAGCTCATAAAAGAAGCTCTTACTTGGAGCTGGCTTGTTCACTCACTTACCGAGTTTTCCATCCTTACCAAGAAGTGTGCACAGTTACTGTGTTCATATTTACATTTGGAAACTCTCAATAGAATTGGATTCATTAATGTCTGGAAGTACAGAGCCAGGAGCCAAGTTTGTCACTGTAATGATAATGGAAAATAAAGAAACTTCATTAATATTTTGGCAACTCAAAGTGATGCCGAAAAAGCAATATTTGTGTTATTTCAGTACAAAATGAAAGAGATAAGTAAAATAAAAAAAATCTTCCTAATCTATAGCGTAAGTAGCTTATTTAACTTTACATGTAAACCTTTTTGTATAACTGAAGGCTAATGTATTCAACTATTTGTAGAATTAAAAAGTCATGTATTATTTGGCAGTGATGTTATTAAGCATTTGGATTTTAGTTGCCTCAGTTCAACACTTAACCTTGATAGCACAAATGCTCTCTAACTGCCAATTAAATACTGACCTGGAAGGCAAGATTTATTTCCAAAATTGCTGCAGAATTAATGAAGAAGACGCATTGCTTAATTCCTCATGTTTTATAAGAAATAATACTAACACAGGCTTAGCAAGGAAATGATATTTAAAAACTCATTTCCTACCAAACAGTACTATAGTCAGAAGTGAATGGTATAAGGGCAAACAATTGAGTCTATAATTTAGTTGTGACATGTTGTGTCACCTCAGTCAAACTTACACTATGCCTGGATTTTCTAGGCTGGAAAATGGCAAAAATCATTTGTTTCTACTGCATAGAATTACTAGAAGGGTTACATGATGTAGTACACATGAAGTACTTATAACATTGCTATGGGAGACAAATCTTAATAGGTATGAAAAACCAAATAAACAATAATACAGTTATAATGGGGGATTTTAAACCTCATTATCAGAGAGAGTTCAGCCAAACAAAAAATCAGCAAAGAAATAACAGAAGTGAATCAAACTTGTGAACAAATGGACCTAGTAGGTGTGTACTGAGTGTTCCATGCAACAACTTCAGAATACAAATTCTTCTCAGCTGCATTCTCTAAAATAGATCATATATTAACCCACAAAATATGCTTAAGTAAATGCAAAGGAATTGAAATAATTCCATGCATAGTATTTGATCACTGCACAATAAAATTGGAAATTAATGACAAAAAACCCACGAGAACCCCCTAAACACATGAAAATTAAATAATACTCTTCTAAACAATCAGTGGGTCACAGAAGACATTTAAGAAAAAATTAAACAATGTCTACTACAGAAAAAATGCAAATTACTGGAACCTGTGGAACACAATGAAAGCAGTCCTCAGAGGGAAATTTATAGTACTAAGCTCCCACATCAGGAAAACACACAAGAACACATATAAATAACCTAATGCTGCACTTTGAACTTCTAGAAAAAGAAGAGCAAGTCAAATTCAAAACCCAAAGAAGTGAGGATATTATAAAGATCAGAGCAGAAATTAATGCAATTGAAACTAAGAAAACACTACAAAGAACTAAAGAATCAAAGATTTATTCCTTTGAAAAAATAAATAACATTGATAAACCCCTAGCCACACTTGTCAAAAAGAGAAAAGAAAAAACTCAAATCCTAGCAATTAGAAATGAAAAGGGTGAAATCACTTCAGACTCTTTGGAAATACAGAAGATCATCAATACCTACTTTGAAAACACCTTTACTCTCATATGTTTGATAACACAGAAGAAATGGACATATTCCTAGAAATGTATGAATTACCAAAGCTGAATCAAGAAGATGTAGAACTGCTGAATAACCCAATTTCAGTTAATGAAATTGAAAATGTAATTAGAACCTTACCAATAAAGAAAAGCCCAGGTCCTGATGGATTCACTGCTGAATTTTACAAGAAATTTAGGAAAGACTTAACACCAACACTCCTCAAACTCTTCAATAAAACTGAAAAGGGAGCAAGTCTCCCTAACTAATTCCTGGAAGCAAGTATTACACTAATACCAAAACTGGAGAAAGACCCAACCAAAAAGGAAAATTACAGGACAATCTCTCTAATGAACATAGATGCAAAAATCCTCAATAAAACACTGGTAACTAGAATGCAACAAGTCACCAAGAAGATTATACACCATGATTAAGTGGGATTCATCCCAGGAATGTAGGGATGGTTCAACATACACAAATCAATAAGCATAATGCACCATATCAACAGAGTCAAGGATAAGAAACACATGGTCATCTCAACAGATGCAGAAAAAGCTTTCAACAAAATCCAACACTCATTCATGATAAAAAAAAAAAACCTACAGAAAATCAGAATAGATGGCCTCTACCTCAATCTGATAAAAGTCATACATGATAAACCAAGAGCCAACATCTTACTAAATGGACAAAAATCAAAAACTTTCAACTTAAAATCAGGAACAACACAAGGATGTCCATTATCACCACTCCTATTCAATATAGTTCTGGAAACATTAGCCAGAACAATTAGACAAGAGAGAGAAGTAAAAGGAATAAGGATAGGAAAGGAAGAATTTAAATTATCATTATTCACAGATGATATGATACTCTACATAGAGGACACCCAAAACTCCACTGAAAGACTTCTAAATGTAATAACTAAATTCAGTAATGTAGCTGGACACAAGGTCAACACTCAAAAATATATAGTGAATTGTACACAAACAACAAACTCACTGAGAGAGAAATAAGGGAAACCATATCCTTCACAATAGCATCCAAACAAATTAATACTTAGGAATCTGTCTAACAAAGGATGTAAAAGATCTATACAGTGAAAATTACATTACTCTGAGAAAGGAAATTGAAGAGAATTTCAGAAAATGAAAAAATATTCCCTGCTCATGGATAGGAAGAACAAACATTGTGAAAATGGCCATTCTCCCAAAATTGTTATGCAGATTTAATGCAATTCCAATCAAAATACCATTAGCATACCTCACATCTAGAGAAATCAACCATAAAATTCGTCTGGAACCAGAAGAAACCTAGAATAGCAATGGCAATTCCGGGCAATGAAAGTGAGGCAGGAGGCATCACACTCCCCAATTTTAAATTATATTACAAACCTACTGTGTTAAAATCAGCATGGTACTGGAATAAAAACAGACGTGAAGATCAATGGAATAGATTAGAAGATACAGCCACATTAAAAACACAGTCAGCCACCTCATCTTTGACAAAGGGGCCAAATGTGTACACTGGAAGAAAGATAGGGTTTTTAGTAAGTGGTGCTTGAAAAACTGGCTTTCCATATGCCATAAACTAAAACGAGATCCATGTCTATCACCATGCACTAAACTAAAGTCAAAATGGATCAATGATCTAAATATTAAAACAGAAACACTACATCAGATGGAAGACAAAGCAGGTAGAAATCTTGATGATGTAGGAGTAGGCAGAAAGTTCATGAATAAAAATCAAACTACACAAGAAATACTTCCCAGAATCAACAACTGGGATCTCATCTTATTAAAAAGTTTTTGAATGTCAAAGGAAATCTTCAACAGAGTGAAAAGAAAACCCACAAATTGGAAAATTACCTTAACCAACTGTCCCCCAAAGGACTTCTATGTAGAACATATAAAGAATTAAAAAAAAATCAAGCCTCCAAAATTGAAGGAGTCAATCCAAAAATGGGCATCTGAGATGAATTCACACTCCTCAGATGAAGAAATACAAATGGCAAATAAATATATGAAAAAAATGCTCAATATCAATGATCATTCAGGAAATGCATATTAAAACAACACTGAGATCCCATCTTACCCCAGAAAGATCAAAAAATCAACCAATAACAAATACTGGAGGGGCTTTGGGGAAAAAGGAAATCTTCTCCACTGTTGGTGTGAGTGTATACTGTTGCAACCAATGTGGAAATCTGTGTAGAGACTCTTCAAAAAGGCAGGATTAGACATTCCATTTGACCCAGCTATCCCACTTCTGGACATTTTCCCAGAAGAATTGAAAGCATCATACCACAGTGAGATTATGTGCACCCATGTTTACAGCAACACAATTTGTAATAGCCAAATCTTGGAAACAATCCGAGTGCCCATCAGTCAAAGAATGGATAAAAATGATGTGGTATTTTTATACAATGGAGTACTACTCAGTTATCAAGAAAGATTGCATCACGACTTTTATAAGTAAATGGATGTGACTTCAGACCTTACTCATAAGTGAAATAAATCAAGCTCACATGTGTATTGTCTCCCTACTGTAAGAAACTGAAAAAGTATGTACGATCCAAAACCTACAAAAAATACTGTGTAAAGGTTAGAAGTGCTCAAAGAGGAAAAGTAATAGGGTTAGGGGAAAGGAGGAAAGAAAGAAGGGAAAAGGAAAAAGAAAAAGACATAAATTTTTGTGTGTGTGTGTCTCTCTATATATATATATACACACATAAGATAGCTAAAATGACTATACCATTAAATGTGTTAGTTTTGGAAAAGAATAGTTGTTTCAGTTGTTTATTACTTTGATTCATTCTTTGTCCTACAAAACAAATCAAAAATTGTCATCAAACATTCTCTCATATTATATTTTCAAAGATTTATAGTTTAGCTTTTAACATTTTTTTCATGCTAGTTCTTCAAATTTTTATTTTGAACAATTTTAAATATAAAATTGGAATAGCATGGTTATAATGAACACCTGCATAACTTCCATTTAGATTCTGCCTTAATATATTTCTGTACATACTTAATCAAGTACCTATCTATTCTTCTGTCAATTGGCTAAGTATCCTACATCTTGATATATTTCAAAGTAAACTGCAAAAAGATTTTCCCATAGATAATCAGGATGCATATTCTTAACTAATGTTCACTATCTCTTTAGATCTTTTTGCTTTTGTTATAAAATCTACTTAAATGAAATGAACAAATGTTAACCACATCCACTGAATTTTGAAAAATATATTGTCTTAGTTGCTTTTCTTATTGCTGAGACAAAATAACTGACACCTAGAATTAAAGGAGGAAAATTTTACTGTAGCTTACAGTTTGTAGACATTTCAGTTCAAAGGCAGCTGGTTCCAAGGCAGGGTGGCATATCAGAGGGGCAACACAGAGGAGAAAAAACAGTTCATGAAGCAGAAGGTAGGAAGAAGCAAAAGCAGCAAGCAACAACTAACAAGCAGCCCCAGCATACCTATTTCTGTCCTTCATATTCTGTTCCTTATGGTGGGTAGCACTCACACTCAGAGTGGGCCTTCCCATTATCCACTCCCAGAACTATGCCAAACCAATTAGAGGACTAATTTAGTAATCACACACCCTGCCTTGGAGTCATTGATTGTGGGTTGAAACCTCTACAGACTCTTAACCAAAATAAACCTTTCTTCCTTTAACTTTGGGTGTCAGGTATTTTGTCTCACGAGAAGAAAAGTAATTAAGACACACGTATATCTCTGGAATTCAATCCTCTATCTAGATGTGAAAATTTTACCATGACCTCAGAAATAACCCCATGTTCCTTTCCAGTCAATCCTTCCATCCATACTTTCAGGAAATACTACTGTACTGACATTTTCACTATATATTACTTTCACCAGTTCTATGGCACTATAAAATGGAATCGGTAAGTACTGATACATGCTATTTAGCAAATGTTTTGAAATTCACCATATTATTATATTTGCCAGTAGTCTCACTTTTATTTATTTATTTATTTTTTTTTTGTGGCACCAGGGATGGAACTCACAACCTCACACCTACCACACGGGTGGTTAAGCCACTTAGCCAAACTAAACTCCTGGCCCTACATCTGTGAGGCAGGGTCACATTATGTAGCTCAGACTGGCCTTGTGCTCGCATTGTAGCCCAAGTTGGCCTGGAACTCACAACGCTCCTCCTACCTCAACCTCCTCAGTGCTGGGATTAAAGGTGTGCGCCACCACACCCGACTGTCTGCTCCTTTCTTGTTCAATACCATTGTGTTACAAAATACACTACGATTTACCTTTTCTCCACTATTCATTCTTATGTGTATGCATGATATATGGTATTATTTTCTTAATCCATAAAGAGCTTTCATTAACATTCTTTGCCATAAAAATCTGCTTGCACTAAACTGTATCATTCCATCTTTTTTTTACTTTCTCACTTGAAAGACATTCTTTCTGGGTATAGAAATCTAGTTTAACTCCTCCACCCCATTCTTTTATTTACTGAGTTGCATAGTTTCTGATAGTAAATCAAGTTAAATTATCTTCATTCTTCTACAAATAATGGGCCTTCTTTCTGCCAGTTTTAAGATTTTCTTTTATCATGTTCTGAGCAGTACATTATATGACTTTTAATATTTATTCTTCCTGAGTTTGCCTGAGCTCTTCGAATCTGTGGGTTTATAACTTCCTTCAAATTTGCAAACTATTGGCCAATAATCCTTTAAATGTATTTCAACCTCATCCCTTTTATCTGGAACTCCAATGGCATGCATATGCCTGCCTTGTCACCACACATTTTCATATCCTTCAACTTTATAGTCTTTGTGATTTCTTCTACCCCCTCTTTTATTTCTTTTGTCAGCACAGTCTAATCAGTTATTGATCCTGACACTGAGAATGGCATTTCAGGTTACTTGAAATTTTTATTTTTTTTTAATATTTTTCTTTTTAAAATATGTTCAATATGCTTTTAAAGTCTCCTGGTACTACAGTTATATTTTTCCCTTTGTACATAAGCTAATTGTTGTATAACCTACTATAAATTTCATATCTGTATTCTTTGAACATTCAGGTTCTTTTTATTGTTTCTACAGATGTTTCCTTGCTGTGCATCTTGAATTCCCTCTGAATTGCAATTTTTCTTTTTTTCCCTTCATGTCATCCTTTCCTCATATTGCTCTTTAAAAATATACAAGTGAGAATTTACCAAGGTCCAGAGGGATGAATTCTTCCTTCACTGGACACTTAAATTTCTTTCTCTTAGGCTTTTGGAGTCATTAGTACTCTAGACCACTTAAACCTAGTTGGTAGTGTAAGGTGCTTGACATAGAGAGTGGTGGTAGAACTTTGAACTCACATTGTTATAGGATCTTTGCCACAACTGGTCAGGGTCAGTTTTCTCCCTGTTTTATTTTACTCTGCTTTCTTAGAACCAAGGTACAGTAATTGTTGCTGATGTCCTGACCACATCCCATTAAAACTCAGTTCTATTCATGAATGTTCCTTGTTACAAGCCCCTGAAACTTCTCACATCATGACAGAGTACTATGCAATCTTCCAGGAGGACTGGAGATACTGGGAGCATAACAATGGACAACCCTGAAAACAACCCTCCATCAGGGATGAATGGAAATTGTTGGTTGAAAACAGCCATTTTCTCGTGACCCTGAGAAATGCTTTATTCTGTTTCCAAGGTTTTTCAGTGGGGTTCAGCCAGCTTCCCTGAGGAGTGATCAATTACTGAGCACAACATGCTGACCTTTTTCTCTTCCTTGCTCACATCCAGTCTCTGAGATTGCTTCCTGTCAGCAGTTGTTCCTCAGCAAACAGACTTCATACTCCTCAGATTTTATCTAAGAGTTGCTTAGTGAGGAATGCTCTCCTCACCTGCAGAGCCAGATCAAGGAATATTGGACAAAGAGAAAAGTTGAATTGCAATGAATTGCAATTAAATAAGCACACAAAGAACTCAGAGTTGGACTGGCCTCCAGACACCCCGCATTCAGATTAGGAAGCCAGGCTTTCATATTCTTTTCAGAGCCCACTGTGTGTGGGCTCCAGCCAGGAGGAGGAAGCTTAAATGAGGATCTCTTCACTGAGATCATGTCCTGGAGGGCAATTCACCTTAGAGTTAACTGCAGCCCACATTCTCACCAGTGTAGGAGAATATGATTTGCATAATAAAGCATCTAGTATACCTGCTGATAAACCACTTACACACAAACCTCAATCTAAGATGGATTTTTATGTCAACCTCATAAGGTTTTGAGGTGTCCAAATTAAGCACTGCTCTGAAGTCTGTCAATGAGGGTCTTTCTGGTTCAGATTAACATTTAAATTACTGGTTTCAGCAAAGTAGATGACTGTGTGGCTGAACATCAGCAAATCACTTGGGGGCCTGAGTAGAACAAAATTAGGACAGAAGAGAAATTTGCCCTTTTTTCTGCCTCACTAGATTTCATCCCCCCTTTTTAGACTCAGTACTTGAGTCACATCTTTTCTCAGCTTCTGTCTTTGGGTTGGGATTTACACCATCAACTTTCCACGTTCTCAGACCTTCACACATGGACTAAATTATGCCATCAGTTTTCCTCAGTCTAGTGTGCAGATGGCCGATCATAGGAGTTCTTACCCACCACAAACACATAAGCCACTTTTTGAATAATAAATAAATAGAAACACATAGATAGATAGATAGATAGATAGATAGATAGATAGATAGACAGATAGTACACAGACAGACAATATAGTACACAGACAGATAATATTCTGTCAGCTCTTTTTTTTAGAACCTTGAAAATACAGCCTCTAAAGTTGGCTTCTGGGGACATTCTAAGACACAATAATGTCACTTCCCTGCTGTCACCAGGGTGGGTGACAGGGGCACAGATCTCATGCATCCCTACTTTGAGAAGGTGGTCCTTTGGAACCTCACACAAGGCAAAGAACTCTGTGAGTTCTCTTTTTGAGCAAACCATGGGCCCCAAGTCAGTGAGACCCACAAATACCATCAAGGCTAAAGTAGCTGTGGTCCTCTAGCGCTTGACTTC
>RJWM01023110.1:0-32740 GCA_004363535.1 Dasyprocta punctata | reverse complement strand
GAAAACTGGAAGGATGGTGGTGTTCAAGGTTCAGGAATGAGGAGAAACATGACATGATATGAGATCCAAAAGGAAGGCAGTCCACAGATCAGGGAGAACTGCACAAGTCATGCAGGGCTCTGGTAGAGAATGAGAGTATGGTTTATATTTTAAATCTGAGTATTTCTCTGTGAAGAAGAAATTGTAGGAGAATTGTAGAATGTAAGCAAAGTAACTATTAAAAAGACTCTTGCAGAAGTTTAGGCACAGGTGAAAGTGGTTTGAACAAGATGTTCAGTATTGAGACAGAGAAAATTTATTCAAAGTAGACTTTGGAGGAAGGTTCAATTAGACATACTTAAAATACAAGCATCTGAGAGCAGAGAACCTGCTTCCAAACTTCCTGAATTCAGATCTTTACTGTTTCACACACCTACTGTATTTGCTTCTCTGAATCATGGTGTACTTTGAAAAATTGGACTTACAGCAATACCTGTCTCAAAGGTTTTATGAGAATTAAGTTAGATAATAAATGTTAAGCACCTACCACATTTCCTGGGCACATCACAACTGATGTGTAAATGGTGTCTTAGTTGCTTTTCTATTGTTGCATTAAAATACCTAACACCCACAAATTAAAAAGGAAAAGGTTTATTTAGCTCACACTCTGTATAGGTTTCAGTCCATAGTCAGCTAGCTCCAAGGCAGTGTGGCACATAGCAGAGGATAAACCGTTCATGCCATGAAAAGCAGCAAAAGCAACACAGAGAGACAGGACTCTTTCTGTTCCTTATATTGTATGCAGGCTACAGGCCATGGGGCAGGTGTGTACTCACACTCTTAATCCCAGCATCGGACCATGAATCAATCACAAACCAGATTCAGCCACCTCTGAAAAGCTCACTTCCCATTATTGAATGAGGCTTTGGAGGTACATCTAGACAAAAACCATAACATATGGTATTTATGAATAGATAAATGGCTATGGTCTTTATACTCATAAATGATGAATTGGACATAGGGTATTAGGGGGAAAAGAGAAATCAAGGATGATTTTAAAGCCTAGATTGAAAACATTGACCTTAGTAACTAGGAGAAGAACAGGATGGGGAAGGTAGAAGGGTGCTTTAGTATTGGCTTTTCTTACAGTCTAAGTACTAGAATAAGATTAGGCAATGCATGCCATAGGAGGGAAATGTGGGCTCACAGATACACAGACGAGAGTCTGACTAGCTGTGATATTTGATTAATTAACTAGACCTTTATAACCTCTTTCTCATGTGGAAAAATAAATGAAATTACAAATATTCATCTTGCAGGATAGAATAAGGTAATACCCATGGAAGCCCCGGACACATGAAGGGCACCAAGAAAACTTTGTGTACAGGTTTGTGACCCCCTAAAATTCTTACATTGAAATCCTAAACTCCAAGGTGATGGTATTAGAAGATGGGGACACCTTTGCAATCTGGAAGAGGGCCCTCATCAAAACCCACCATGATCTCAGGCTTTCAGGCTCCAGAACTGTGAAGAATAAATTTCTGCTGGCTATGAATCATCCAGGCTGTAGTAGTTTGTTGTGGCTGGCTGGACAGATTAGGACAGCTAGGATGCCTTACCTCTGGAAGACAAAATAGGTCAGAAGGGGTCTTTCAGTTTTTGTTTCAAACTCTGATATAAGAAGTGCCTTACACCCACATGGCCAGATCATTCTGCAGTGCTTTTGGCACCCACTTTAGCTGTCCTAAATTTTCAGGGATTATTGCCAAAAAGTCACTAAGTAGAAGAGACCTAGGCTTTCACTTTCATAGCTTTCTCTAAAAGTTCTCATAAGAAAAGTGAACAAGTAGAATCTCAGTGCATTGTTCTAGGTATGGTGATTTGTCACAGGCAGGTGGATTTGAACACTGTAAGGGAGTAGACTATACTGGACTCTAACAAGGTGCCACCCAGATCACGGCTTCAGGGCTGAGGTCTCATTTACCAGCTACCAGGAATGGATCCTGAAGGCAATTTGTTAGGTCCCTATCCAGGAACTATGCTTGCCAGAACAAAACTGGGTTGCCCAAGTTCATACTCCCTCTGCAGGGATTTCTCACACATAAGACCAGTCAATGCCAAGGTATAAAGACCTTTGCTTCAACTTGAGATATCTTTGAAAGTTGTTCAAGCCTCAGAGCAGCCTAAGAAATTAAGTGAAACCTCTTTACAAATACATTGCAGGTCAGTTTCTCCCTTTGCCCATATCCAACTTCCCAAATCCTTTGCAAGTATTATTCCCAGGGTATCCCTAATAAGCCATTTGCACACAAATTTCCATCTCAGCATTTAGAAAACATTTGCTGAGCATTTCCTATGGGTTCAAGACTTATGCTATCCAATATGGTAAACCTTAACCACTATGGCTACTGAGCACTTGAAATGTGACTGGTCTAAATTATACCATAAATATAAGAGGACACGTGAGATTGCGAAGACTTAGCATGCAAAAGGAACATAAAATATATTCATTTGTAGTTTTTATACAGATGACATTGCCATATTTTGAGTTAAATAAACTGCATTACTTAAAAATTTCCCACCTGTCTCTTTTTACTGTTTTTAGTGTGGCTAATAGAAACGTCTGTCATTTGCAACAACATGAGTGAATCTAGAGGATATTATGTTAAGCGATCTTGTATATGGAATGTAAAAATTCAGACTGGTTAGAAGTACAATAGTGTTAACAGAGGGTGGGTGGAGGAATGGATAAGAAAGGGAAAATATTAGTCAAAGGGTAGTTTTGTTAGCAAGAAGAATAAATTCTGGTAATCCGTTCACACCACAGAGACTACAGTTAACAATAACATATTGTACATTTCAAAATTTCTGAGAGAGATTTTAGATGGTCTCACCACAAAGAGCCATGTGAAGTGATGGCAATGTTAGCGAATCTGATCTAATCATGTTACAGTGTGTACATGTGTTACAACATTACCCTGTAGCCCATAAATATAAATATATATAATTTTGTCAATTAAAAATAAAATAAAATTTAAAAATAAATATTAATTTTAAAAATAATAGCCAGGCATGGTAGTGCACACCTTTAATCCCAGCACTCGGGAGGCTGAGGTAGGAGGAGCGTTGTGAATTCGAGGCCAGCTTGGGCTACAACGTGAGCGCAAGGCCAGCCTGAGCTACATAGTGCAACCCTGCCTCAAAAAACCAGGGCTGGGTGTTTGGCTCAGTGGCTTAAGTGCCTGTCTGGCAGGTGCAAGGTTGTAAGTTTGATCCTTGGTGCTGCATAAAAAACAATTTTTTTTAAATAATGAAATTTTTCATCTATGACTCAGAATATATTTCTGCTGGACAGTACTATTCAGGATACTAAACAAATGCTTATGACAATGGCAAGAAATAAAGTACAATATGTAGTTTTGTTTTACCAGCGAGAAAAGGAAGTTTAAAGAGGTTAACTCATATCCCCAAGTTGACAAAGTATGGTAAAACCATGCCTGGCACCTAGGAAGAAACAGAGGCACAAAGTGGGTCATGGAGCTCAATACGTGCACCCACCCAGGGTCTGACACTCAAGAGGACCCTGCATGTTGTTTGTCTCCTATCACCGTCTGGAGATTCCTAATAATTTTCTCTCTGAAGTTTTGTAAATAAAATTCCATAGGGAAATGGAGCACACATGTTCAGAGGAGACAGGTACAACTTGAGTGTCTACCATTCTGTGCTGCCCATTGACAGCCTTTGGGATGTTCTACGACAAACAATTTCAGTAGACTCAGGACACCTGAGAGTTGAGCAATACCCACAGTGAGGACAAGATGTGTTACATCTCCAAACTAACTTAATGGGAGTTGCTGACAGCCTTGAGAGGCTACGCCTTTTTCATATGAAACAGAACTTATTTCAAATGCAGAAAGAATTACGGCATTCTAAGAAACACAAACAACCAATGAACCTTATCATATCCTTCATTACTCTTGTCACCTACACTTACTAGCCAATAACTTACACTGAAAACGGAAACAATGAAGAAAGAGAGCGAGGATAATCCATAGTTCCTCTTTTCAGTTTTTCCTCCTTCAGAAAATAGCCAAAGGCAGAGGGTTAGTAAACTGTATGCACATCAAGAAGTGAAATCACTGTGGAGATAGTTTTGTGCAGCATTTCCACAATCCTAGCAACAGTTAAAGAAATGTAAAAGTTACAAGAAGTTTTTTGTAATTGTGATTATTCCACAAGGGAAATGCATTAATGTTTACATTTAAACTATTCTTCACAACATAAAGTTGAATAATAAAAGGTATGCTAATAATTTAAGGTTTCAATTTCTTTTCATGTAGAATGGCATTAAATGACAAATACAAATTTATCATGATAGCTAATGAGAGAGCACCGTGGAAAGGAAAAAGCTTTATATTTCTATACTGTTAATAGCATTTTTTTCTGCTTTCTGAACAAAGGACCCTTCATTTTCATCTGACATTGCCCTGCAAATGTAGCTGACCTTGGAAAGGAAGTTTTAGAGCTGGTGCCATGAGGTGCTACACTATACACATCCCCAGGGTAAGACCTTTCTGGCAACTATGGTGCCTATTGGTCAGAAGGGTATGTGGGCCACAATTATGGTGTATCCTGTCTGCCACATTCTCCTCTGGCCACGACCTTGAGCTTCCACTTCAAGCCTAGGTCGCTTCATTAGCAATGTGGAGACAGGGCCACTGCCATTATTGGGTGTCTGTGAGAATGAAATGATGCAAAGCATGTGATCATGATGAGTAATTATGTATCTACACTCAAGTAAACGTCTGTGGATTTTCTTGCCCCACGTTGGAAGGGAAGACTGACCGTGCAGCCCACATTGGACCGGTTTAAGGTGGGAGCCAACAGTTAAGGATGGTGTCTTATTGAGGGACAGAAACCTTACAGCAGCCACACAGCAGACCTTCACTTGAAGCCTCTCATGGAGACTGCATCTTTTCCATGGAGGGTTGTGGAGGAAAAGTGGCTTGGAGATGAGAGCACTGCTGGGAAGGTTTGAGAAGAATACCAAGATGCCAGATACTAAGCATAATCCTACTGAGTCAAAATCCTGTGTCCCAAAATGAAAGTGAATCTATGATGCATCCCCAACCAGACTCAAAGTCACCAGTTGAAAAGTTCATGTGAACTTTGTTTGGTTTTTTTTTGTTTGTTTGTTGGTTGGTTGGTTGGGTTTTTTTTTTTTTTCTTTCTTTTTTGCAAAACGTGTAATCAGGCCAAGTTTCAGGTTCCATAACAAAAGTTCTTCCCAGTCTGGTGACCGCAAGCCAGGCTGACATTTGTAAGTGCATTTCCATGGAAAAAGAAGGTGCTGCTTAATTGCATTAGAAGAATTGTACCACATTCCGTGGGAGAACACTGACATGCTTTGACAAGCATGAGGAAAACTTACTCCTCTCCGTCTGTGCCCATTTTCTTTGGGGTCACGGCCATTACCGAGGAGATAGCATGCAAAGAACTAGAGTTTATTCCCTATGGAAAACCAAGTTGGCAGATCTTTCGTAGTAGTGATCACAGCAACCACACAGCAGGCTGTCACCAAACCATCTTGCTTCCTTCCTGTCATAAGCATTGAACTTTTCTGCAAGATAGCAGTCTGGCATAGGCATTCCCAGAAATGAAAGGGGTGCTAAGTGAGGGGAGAAACTGTAGCGAAAGAGCAAATAAGTAAAAATAACACACATTGCTGATTCAATGTTTGTTAACCAGAAAAATAGAGAAAGAATACGGAAAGGAAATCTGTCAAAGACAGTCTAACAAAGTACACAGGACTCTGAGAAAGTATTTTAGGAAGGAAACAGAAAATTATGGATATTTTCAACAGGAAAATTTTATAAATGAGTATTTCCTAAAAGGGAAGTATTTAACGGTGATTCACGAAAGCTAAGAACTGTAGGTCTATAACATGTATAATATTTTGCAAATATTAAACTTCTTTTAGTTTCATCTTACATCACCTTCCCCTGCCATTTTCCACCTCTAAGGCTGAGGCACAAGAGGCTTATGGCCCCAGGGATGCTGCCTAGAACAAAGAGGCCATTGATCAGTTTGAATCTCTGCGCTGACTTTGTTGACCTCTTAAGCAAGACAAGAGTCTTCAAAACCAGGCATTGTTGAGAAGGAAAGGGATTTTCTAAATTCCTTTAGCTCCCATTAGTATATCAAGAGCCATACCTGGTGGAATAAATCCTACAGATTTACTGTCTACCATCAGAATAGGAGGGAGAAAAGTAGAAAGCTGGCTGCTTTTAGCCTAGAATATTGGATAAAGAAAGAAGCAGATGGGCTGGGGGAAGAGGGAAGCCACTGGGTCCCCAACTCTTCCCTTCAATTGTAAGGCCTGGAAAGGGGAAACAGACTAAGAGTAAAGTTGAGAACATAAGGAGGCTAGTAACACACTTCTCTGAGGATTTTAGGTAAGGCTACAAGCTGTAAGGAGAAGCCCTATGTGTGGTCATTGTCAACGAGGTGGAAAGCAACGGGGCAGAATTAAAAGCTGAGGGTAGCCTGGTGTGTGAACCTAAACCAATGTTCCCCTAGGGATGACGTGTTAAGGTGCTAAGCTTTAGGGATGTAAAAGCCCTAGAAAGACTGGTGGGATGGGTGAAAACCATTGTCAAGATGAAGAGACCCTAACAGGCCCCGAGGTAAGACCATGAAGCCTGACCCAGAGTGGGCGTCAGTACATTACCCCAGAAGTCTGGGTGTGCACTGATCCCCCACACAGGGAGCCAGGCTGACCTGCCACTTCCTAGTACATACCAGCAACCATGCAGAGGACCCCACACAAGCCCCGTCCCTTCTTCCCAATAACACAGAAGTATCTTCAGCCATCCTACATCATCTTAAGATGGAGAATCTTTTATAAGAACAGAGATATATAAAAGTGAACATTTAAACCAGCTCTGGAAGAGAATTGAACTTCTAAAAGCTAAAGTGAAATGAGAACATTTAAATTGGAAGAGACTCATAAAGTGTTAATTGGCAAGTAGGCATGGATGTTGAAGGAAGATCAGATCAGCCTCAGGAGATGTGGGAACTTCGCTGGAGTACGTGTGAGTGGAGTGTGAGTGAGCTTTCAACCTGCTAAGCTTTTTACCCTTGCTGCTCCTTACCATTCTGTTGAGTGTGCACATGTCAACTCCCTTTAAGTCAAAGCAAATTTGGTATCTGAAAGTGTCCTCCGGGAAGCCTAAGGGCACAAGAAACTTGCTTTAATGTCCCAAAAAGGCAAGAGTAATTTGAAGTTTGCAAGATATCCTCTTGAGAAGTCCTCAAGCCTCACATCCCTTGAATTAAAATCAAAGCTGCTGGAAAGACTCGCTGAGCTCCATTGTGCTCTGAGTAAAAGAAGAGGTCAGCGTTCTTTGGAAGGGAAGAGTGTTTCCAACTGTCAGAACATGGGAGATGTGAAATGAAAAATCACAAGAGTGTGTCTCCCTAATAAAGTCTCAATTGAACTCATGATGTGGTAAAACAAACTTGGCAGAGTCAGGTTTGCAGAGTAAGACTAAACAATGTAGCGAGAGGTAGCTAGCAGGAGGTGGTGAGTAGGGCTCCATTCACATCCACTTCTCTCCTCTTGCCCCTGGAGTTGTGCAAAGCAATGCTTATGTGACCGTATGCACATATGCTTGTGGTCCAGGCCTAGCTCAAGGCCTTTCCAAGGGTATCAGGAAGCTGAACTTGAATTATGAATCTGAATCTGGGGGATAGTCAAGAAAACAGTTGTATGTGTTGGGTCAGCTCCAAGGTGCTAAACTGTTGTTGAACACCTACTTTACTGTCATGGACTGTTTTGATCAAGCTGCTATAGAAACAGTCCTACTCTCCCTCTGCCAGCTTCATTGATTTTCAGCAAAGTTTTGAAAATCATGCCTAGGACGAGGAAAAAGCTGACTGTTTACAAAACACACAGAGCATCAGAGAGATTGAAGTAAGTTACTGGCAGACTTGAACATAAAGGATTAAAGCATGTCCTGGTCTACTTTAGGGTTAAACATCAGATGTTCAATAGAATAGACACATGTAGAATAATGGTTCTCCTACCTTTTACCATGTGCCACCAAATTTCAGTCACTGCATATGTTTCATTTTTAGTAAAACAAGGATACCTTCTGTTCTGAATGCAAGCCATGCATACATACAAAGCGAGGTTCACCTGCCTGTGAGAAAGTGGAACAGGTAAGACATGACAGGAAACCAGAGCTCAGGGCAGATCAGCAGTTAGTGGAATATGGGGAAACTTTGCTCAGGAGAGTATAACAATGTGTGATCGAATATGTCAGCTACTCTAGTCATGGGCAACTCAGTCCTGAAGGGCAGTCAAGTAACTAGTGTAATGACTGTAGACATAATTTCATCAGGTCTACCACCCCAAAATTCACACTCAGGAAGTATAGACTGAAAAACAGAGAGAGAACCACTGGTTAATAAAACCACCGTTCAATAATAAATTTTTGAGGAAAGGAGTAGTTGCATTCCATATGTTGTCATAGGCTGACATATATTCATTCATCTACTCTCATCTCTGTGTTGGAGGAGGTATTTGAAATCCTCTTATCCACCCATTCTTGCTTCTATTCTATTGATGGCATGAGCTGCACTAAAATAAGATATACTCCTTGGTTTAAATGTGCTCTTACTTAAATTGATATTGCATATTCTGTGTCATAGAATCACAGGTTTCCTGACTAGAAAGGGTTAAAGTTCCACCACATTTACTTCCCCACATTTGATAAAAGAACTCCAACCAAAACATTTTTATCCAGTGGTCCTTCAACACTTGCTGTTGACTTCCGATGACTAGAAACCCACTATCTCTTAAAGCATCCCATTCTACTGCTAAAGCTGTGCTTATAAATTACTAAGTTACTCTAGGAAATTTCTTCTGCTTTGTTTTCTGTAAGCTGTCATCTTTCTAACATTGCACATTGGCTAATTTTCACCACTATTTATAAGCTATTTTATACATCACACACATAAGCACGGAATCAGCTTAGAGTACAGTACTTCTCAAATTAATAGGATTAATCAGTTGACTGCACTATCATGGGTTCACACACATGCAAGCATATACATTCACACACACTGTTACTCTGGTTCTCAAATTGCCATCAAGAATGGTTTATTTATTCAACCACTGGTTGTCCTTTTCTTTGGAAGTTATTAACAGATCCAGAAGAAATTTTTTTTAACGCTGATCAACTTACCCTGGGGTAGAAAAATTACAAGTTCAATATATCGTCTTGCCAAAACCAGTGAACGCTGATGAAGTGAACACCTATCAATTGTACAAGTCAGTTACAATAGGTGAGTCACCCTCTGCACTGTTCAGGAAGATGTTGCATAGGCAGACATAGCCAGGTCACAGCCTCACCTCACCGTGTATTCAAATCATCTGTGTGCCTGTGCATAGTTTCTGTAAGAGTTATACAGTGGAACAAATGATTATAGCTTCATCTGCCATTTGTAGAAGATTAAATAATTTATTTTCTACCAGGTTTCTTTATCTCAGTCACAATGATTGTAAGACATGACTTCATATAAATGACCCTTTTGGTTGGTCCTGATAGGTTTTGTGTACATGTCTGGTGTAAGACGTCCTAGTTTCAGAAAGGAGGGTGGGTGGGCAGTCTCCATTAGAACTAGGGAAATACACTGTTTGCTTTCCTGAGCATCAAATAAATAGCATGCAAGGAATTTTTCCAACTGAACTACAGCTCACGAGAATGAGCCTGGGTTTGTCTGGAACATTTGTGCTGTGACTTAACCCATCCCCTCCAGCTGTCCTTTACATGCCCCTGTCCTCAGGAGGTTTTGCTCTCCACCTCTGTTAGCCTCTTCTCCTGGGCATGTTTACTTCTCGAGCTTTGATGTTCAGCTATGGGACTGAGTTTATTCCAGCCAACTGAAACACGGGACTAGCTCTAATCTGAGGCTATCTAGTTTGGATTTCTTTAAGCTCCAAGGTTGGTACATTCTGCAAACCAGATTCATCAGGGGAGATGCAGCCTATGAATTATGGACATAAATAGTATTGGGGAAGATTGACCTTCACACAGACAGATAAATAAGTGATAACAGTGAGACAAATAAGAACATGTAGATAAATAAGTGATATCTCAAGAAAACTTTTATTCCCCCAAATTAGCACCTGAAAACTGGGCAGTTCTTTATTTCTTCTGTAAGAGAACACTGCAGAACTCTCCCATAGACTCATCATTCACTTTAGTCAGTGGTCCCAGGGAAAGTCCAGAGAAGCTGAGACTCCTACGCCGCATTCCTCAAAATGCTTTCGGGGAATGCTGGCACAGTTTGTGGAAGATGATGAACACATTTTTCCTCTTTATGGTAAAACTGAGGCTGAGGATGGGGCTGAGGATGGAGGAGGCAGTTGTGGATATTGTGGGGGATTCCTTTCCCTGGAATAATCTCTGCAGGACAGTCATGCAAATCCTGAGAAGAAATTAGAGCAGGTCAGTAGCTCTCTTGGTCACTATTTTTGTCAATTCACTGGCAGTCCCTTTGCTAGCTTTGTTCTGCTAATTAATCCCCCCAGACACTTGCATTCACCACATGCAAATTATCACAGAAGGGAGCTTTTTTCCCTCCCTTCCATTTTTTTCTTAAACATACACTTGAATTATACTCTTCTGACATCAGCTTCCAGCCCCACTGAGGGGTTCCAACAGCCTAATAACAAACAGATTAGAGGCCAGAGGACCATGTATTCCTCGAGTCCTCCTCTGCGTCCAGCTGTGAGGCTGCTCAGCGATTACAGGCAAAGGCGAGTCCAGACTGCGGCTCAAACTCTGATGTTAAAATGGAAACTCGGTGTGAAGGCCTCGGGGGATCTGAGAATACTAACTTCGTTGCCCATCAGAAATGGATAATATTCCCTATTCTGTTCCTGCTGGTATCAGTTCCAAGTTGGAAAGCAGCCTCCTCTCCTAATTCAAGCTGGGGCCAGAATGGAGCAAGCCTTCTCAGATATTATAAGCCAGTGTGAGCTCAAAAAAGAATTCACTGCTCAAGGCCAAATAGCTTCAAAGCTAATAATCCTCCAGAGTCGGCATGAGAGTGCTGCAACTGTCAATGTCAACTTACACCACGCATGGTGAGAGCGAGACTTCCATAATGACATCACGGAGGAGAGGGCAGAGGGCAGCTGCTGCAAAGGGAAGCGCCCCGGCCCTTCAGATCTTTGAAACCTGCAAGGATTTATCTGGACTAACATGTCTCCATGTAGTCACTGCAGTTTTAGGCTACTCTGATTAAGGATTTAGTGTATTCAAAGGGTTTCAGCAGCAGCAAGATGACACATCTTTGGGAGCTCTATTGGATTTCATTATCTTCTCTCTTTTATAGATGTTCCTCCACACACACCCCACACCATCTGGGGGCCTCTTCACCCTGTCATGCCCCTGCTCAGGACTTCAGATACGAGACTGGTTCAGTTTGGGGTCTGACCAGGCCTCTGGCCCCCTCCTTTGTTCATCCCTGGATGTGACTGCAAAACAGACCTGGTTGTACTTGTGTCCGAATGCAGATCCCAGCCAATTTAAGTGAATTCTTCGAGGATACCCCTGAGCCTTGCATAGCTTCCCTAGCCAGCTCAGCAGTGGAAGGACCATTCCTGTTAGAATATACCCATATATATATAGTCACAGTCACATTTCAAGAGTAAATGTCACAGACTTCTAGGGGAGAGAAGGCAGGGAAAATGTAAAGCTTAAGGCAAGAGTGGAAGGTCAAGGAGGAATTTCCCTGCCCCTCTACCTCCAAGGCCCATGAAGACAGAGAGTTCATCTTTGCAATCGGTTGTGATACACAAAAAAGAATTCATCACACCCTGAGTCTCTCTACTAGTGAATGCAGAAAAACCAAGCCAAAGAAAGCTCATCCGGGAAGGGATGCAGTTCTGAGCTCCTGGCAGAGAGGACTGTGTGCACCTTGGCATAAGTCATGTTAGTGCCCTTCTAGAGGGCTGTGTGGCTGACCCTATTCAGTGCAGAAGGTTCTAGAATACATATCTAAATACACAATAGCCTATTATCAAAAAGACATAACAATAAATATTGATGAGAATGTGGAGTAAAAAGAATCCTTACACACTGTTGGTAGGAGTGTACCTAAATTCAACCATTATGGGAGAACAGTATAGAAGTTCTTCAAAAAGCAAAAAGTAGAACTATTATAAGACCGAGCTATCCCATCTCTAGGTATATATCCAAAGGAAAACAAACCAGTATGCCAAACAGATACCTGCACTCCTGTTGTTATTTCATTTCTATTGCCCATAGCCAAGGTATGAAATCAACTTAACTATCCATCAGCAAAGGAATGGATAAACTGGACATGGTATTGTATGCCTGTAATCCCAGCAATTGGGAGACTGAGGCAGGAAAATTGCCATGAGTTTGAGGCTAACCTAGGCTACATAAGTGAGTTCCAGGCCAGCCTGTACTACATAGCAAGACTCTGTCTCAACTGAAAGCAAAACAAAATAAAATGAATGCATAAAGTAAACCCAAACACACACACATATGTGATGGATTACTATTTAACCATAAAATTCTGTCATTTTTGACAACATGGATCAACTTTGATGGTATTATATTAAGTGAAATCAGTCAAGGACAGAAATACAAACCTCACACAATCTCATTCATAAATGGAATATAAAACAGTTGATCTCATACAAGTTGCAAGCAAAATAGCAGCAACCTAAGACTGGGGAGAATGGGAAGGGGGAGTCAACCAAGAGATGCAATGGTATTGCTTGATAAAAAGAATGAGTTCTAGTGCTCTATGGCACAAGAGGGTAAACATAATTAATAATAATGCAGTATGGCTATGCATATATAAGAGAGAAATTTTAACGTATTCACCTAATGAAATGATAAGTTTAAGGTGATACACATGCTGATTACCAAGTTGATCATTAATCTACACATGAATCAAAATATCAGATTGTATTTCATAAATATGTACAAATATTACATGTCAATCACAGCATGTTTAAAAAGAGAATGCAACATCTAAATTCAACAGACCTGATGTCTTAGTCTGACTAGTTGTGAACCCTTGACAAGAGCTTTCACCTCTTTGAACTTATTTCTCCTTACCCAAAAAATGAGGACAACACCTCACCGGGTCAGGACTATGTGAAGATTACAAAATATAATGTAGGTAAATTACATAGCATAGTATCCAACCCATAAATGTTAGCTGTCTTATAATTATTACCATTCATTATAATTTAAATAATTTTTTATCTACACCTGAAGAAATTAAAAGCACTAGAACTTGAGAGAAGCATAAAAGCACTTTAGAGGAAACAAATAAAACCACCTATGTATTAAACATGCACAGCTATTCATACTGATTATTAGAAAGACACATTCAGAACAGACTTCGCAAGAGCGGTCTGCAGGCCTGTCTCTGGAATGCTGATAGAGCTCTGCTCAGGAGTGACCACAAAAGGCCTGGAACATATCACTGAATTAATCAGTATCATTTCCAGCCCTAACTGCATGACTTTTTATTTTCTGTTTTAAACTTTTGTGTTACATCATCCTCATTAGTGTACAATTTACATACAATAAAGCACATACATTTCAGGTATACGGTTTTGATGAGTTTGGCCAAAAATGTTAGCACATAGTCAGTAGTGCAGAACGTTCCCTGGTGCCCTTGGCCAGTCAATACACACCCCAACCAGAGCCCCAGTGACCATGGTTCTGCCGACTGTCACTATGGATTAGGTGTTCCTGATTTTGGTCCTCAAATAAATGAAATCAAGCAGTGTGCATTCTTCTGTGTCTGTCTTCTTTTGTTCAATAGGACATTGCTAAGATTTATGATTTTGTTGTAAATATGGCTACTTAGTTCTTTTCTAATTGCAGAGCAGTAATGCATTGTATGGATATACCACATGATGTTTATCCATTCAGTTGTTGATGAGCATTTGGACTGTTTCCATGTTAGGGGTTATTATAAGTGAAGTTGCCATTAACATCCATTCTATGTGTTTTCTTTCCTACTGGGTAAATACGTAGAAGTCTATCTTCTTTGATTGTAAGATAAGTTGCCAAGCGATTCTCCAGGAGTGTTTACCATGTGACACTCTCACCAGCTGAGCGGCCCCCATTCTGGCCCAGAGTAGGTGTCAAGCAGAAGTCACAGGAGGGGTTTGGTCTGGCTAGGGAGGAATAGCTTATCAGTGACATTGTTTAGAATTGTGGATGCATGGTGATAATAAGGAGCAGATTGTCCCTTAGTGCTTTTATTGTCATTTTTAAATATTCTACAGTCAGTGTACTCCCTTGTTTAGATGGCTCAAATTGCTTCACCCTTAGTATACCACTGCTGGCCAACAGTCAGTCTGCTCACTCTAAAATTTTAGCTACCTTAGTGTCTGCAAAGGGGTATCTTATAGTGGTGATAATTGATGAAATTGAAGTGATTGGGCATAAATACATCCTCTATTGAGAGGTGTTCAGATCTTTTGCCTACTTTTTTATTGGGCTATTTGTCTTCTACTTGTGATCTAAGTGTTATTTATGGATCCTAGCTTTAAATTCTTTATTAGGTACATGGATAACAAATATTTCCCCCTTCACACATTTTGACTCCTCACACTTTCCTTACTGTCACTCTTTCAATCCTTATCTTACTGCTCTTAATAAATACTGGCTTTTTGTCTCAATTCGAGCAGTCCACCGAGTGAGTTTCTACCACAGAAGGGTGAGCTGCAGAGGCCGAGGATCACACAAGGCCCTTGGTCAAGCAGGCCTGCTTCTTCATACCTTCCGATGGTGGTCACTGCCGCTGCTGCTGCCGCCCCCATTTACAGACCCTAGCTGGATCAGGAAGCTGTCTTCCGGCCTGCACAGTGCACCAGGGGTACCTCTCATTCCCAGCTTTCCCAGTAAGCCTTTTTCTGTGTGCCTCTGGCAGTCTTTTCCAGGGTTTTGAGCTGGAAGTCTCACCTTCACTCTTTACATCACAGGAAAGGGCATGGAGTCAAACTTTAGTCTTCCTGGGCGGTTTCAGCAAGGTTTTCTGTTTCATGGCTCCCACCTGTCTGTTTACCTGTCCATTCCTCTTATCCATACTGAAATCTAGAAAGTGGATTGGGGCATTTCAGAGCCACTCTATCCTTTTCCCTATGGATTCTTCAGGGGGCATGAGAACCCAGGCACCATCTAACACAGGTTGTGAGAGGTGAGGTGCTGTTTAATAGAGATGCAATTCAGTCATGGCCTAATGGCTGGCAAAAGACAGAAGGCAGGTGGGAGGCAGGGGAGACCAGGACCTGTAAAAACTGGCCTGTGTGCCACCGAAGGATATGATTAGTATCTAACTCGTGGGCAGAGTGTAAGGATTAAAAGAGATACTACATGAAAGGTACTTAGTATAGTGTCTGGCACCACATAATTACTCAATAACTGTTAGCTGTTAGATCAGGATCCCTTTTATCTGACATAATATGGACTGGTGTCGGTCAGTTAATGGAAAAAGTTGGTTGCAAAAAGAAATCAGAGTAAATTATCCTATCCACCTTCAATATTTTATTTTAACTTTCAACATACAAATGTACCTCTATTCACTGTCCTTTGATGTAGATCCAAAGCCTTTTTTGTGTGAGTATAGGTCCATGAGTGGGAGTGTGTTACTGTCCTTCCTGAAAAAACTACACCCAATAATGCATCACTTACCATTTTCAGTTTGCATTTCCTTAAAGTGGTGTAAAAAGTTCCACTTGCCAAGTAAGCTGAATGAAAAATTATTCTAGCTGTTTTCATTTCCTCCCAACCTTTAATGCTACCATACCCACACCATACTCATCAATGCTTTCTAGCAACCCATGGTTATTTGATCTTCTCAAAGGTTTAAAGTGGTTTGCATAGGAGTAAGGACTCATTTTCTTTCTACTCTCATTATATCACTTGTGCAGAACACCCATTGAATTACTTATTTGCAATAAGGCTTTTACGAAGACAAACAAAGAAGACATAAAAGATGTTTGGGAACAAAGATCCTGAGACTCCTCACAAGCGTCATTCACCAGGCATGAGCAGAAGCGCACATGCGGAAGAACACACTGGAAAGTGGACTGCGGAGGGCTACACGGGGAATGAAGTTGCCAGGGTCATTCACAATCTAGCAGAGGGGCTGAGCAGCAATTGAAAGAATGTCTGTACATCTAGCCCTGAATGCTATTTATTGTTGTACTTGGTCATGAGCTTTGCAATTATTTCTCACACTTCCAGAAAAAATCAGTAAGATGAGCCTTTTGGAGTCAGAAGATCTGGGTTCCTGTTCTGGTTCTATGCCCTGCACACATGGTGACCTTAGCAATGATCCTCATCCTCATTTTCTAGAAGAAAATGCTCCCAGAGATTAATTATGCCATCATCGCCCATGAACGCCTAACAAACTTGTGTGAGGAAAGCTCTGTCCACTTGAAGGTGAACCTTAGCCCCAGCAATTTCTCTTGTCATTTCAGTGGTTCCGACAGCCGGGATGCCAAAGGTCAAGCCATGTCACATTCGTGGGTCATCAAATTTCAGGCCCAGTCACTCAGGAGAAGAAAGGGCAAAGGCTGTCCCTGCTGTCAGCTGCTCTCAGCATCTTCTCTCTGCCCTTTTCCAGCTGCCAGAACACTGTTTATCAGGTGAGACCCCGCCCAGGCTTGCTATCCTACTAGCTGCACAGTGGCTGTCTCTTAGGATTTGGGGCAGTTTTGCTTCAGTTTTTGGCAAAGCCTTGTCCTGCCATTACTTAGGAAGCAGACAAGCTTCTGAGGCCTGGATAGTATAAGGCTGAAGCTTCAACTCTGGGTTCCTTGGAAGTTTGGAAGGAAGCAGTATCCCCACACATTCAGAAGCAAAGGTCTGCCTCCATGTGACCTCCCGCAGTGACACTGGTGGCTTCCCCTGAAAGGAAGGTGCCTCTCTGAACAGATGCAGCTCGCTCTGACTGGAGGTGACTTGTTGGGGTCCCTTAGCAGGAGAAAGGGAAGCCTTCGGGGAAGTACAAAGAGCAAGACCTGTGGTACCCCAGTTCTGCCACTTCTGAGACCATGAGCAAGTATTTTAATTTCTCCTAGCCTCACATTAGATGTTCGGCAGGCTTTATGACAGGATTAAATGAGACCTGAAAACAGTTCCTGGCACAGGTTGCGAAGGTGGCAGCCACTTACTTTGTCTGCTGCAGCTCCATATGCTTATTCCTGGCAGGTTCCAGGGGAATCCAGTGAGGGAGGGCAAAGGTGGCAGAGACAGCTGGGGGTTGGGAATCACTGGCATAGATGCCATTTAGTGAAAGAGTCAAAGCTTTCTGCAGGGCTCCACTACCCCTGTCTCTTCTTCTGTCTGCTCCCTGGACCCTTGTGTGAGGTGCAGTGGTCACTGACAGTGACCCATGAGCAGCCCATCTTCACTAGAAAGTCCACGTTGTACTAGTAGGAAGTAGTGGTTGATCCAGTTTACTTGGGAAGGTTCAGGAAGGCAGGATTTAAAGAAGGCTTGCACTCCCATGGTTCTTCCTTTGGGAGCTCAGATGCAGGGGCAAGAAGATAGACTGTGGTGTGGCAGGGCCTCAGGACTTCAGGAGAGGAAAGATGAGGATGGTAGAGTGGTCATTAGCCCTGCAAGTCACAAAGGGTTTTACTATTTTTCTTAACTCTTTGTTCAGATCTCAAGAAAAAGGGGGGATATTTGTGAAGGATGTAAAGTGCTTTCTGACAGGCACAGCCTTCACCAAGGGACAGAGGAGAAGACAGACACACAAAGCCTCCTGCTGCTATTCTGGGAATGCTCAGGGAGGGACAGGCTATTTAGCCTGGCTTGAGTTTTGGTAGTGTGATGTTTGGGGTGGCAAAGTGTCCCACAGCTTCTTCAACAGGTTAGGGGGCATAAAATTAAGCAGTCACCATCACTCTATAGCTTAATTTGATGATGGCGTAGTTCATCATCGCTTAGGCGCTTCTGGGGCAGTTGGGAGATTTGGTGTCATTGCTCAGGCCCAGGAGGAAGCTGGGTTCCTCTAGGATCCAGGACACCTAATATGGGAGATCTCTACCAGTATGGCCAGAAAAAAACTCTGACAAGCCTCAGCTGCTCCTTCACTCATTGCCCCTTCTAAGTTAAGTTGATGGGAATTGGTTTCTCAGGATACAGCCTTCCAGGCCCAGCTTAGCAACTCTTGCCCACTGGCAAGCCCAGCATATGGACCAAAGAGAAAGAAGGCCACCTCAGTTGGGAAATGGGGCCATGTTACCCTGGAATCTGCTTCTCTTGCATTTGCCCTGTCTGATAGACTCTGATTCTGGGGGCAGGAACACAATCTCCCTGCTAACACGGGGCCTGACACATTCTGCGTGAGTATTTTGTAACAAAGTGCTAGATATGAAGAAGCACCTTCTCCGCCCCAAGATCATTTAGCCTTGCTGGGCGCAGAAGCTACGTATCTGTTATAGATGAGGACAAGCAGCACGTAGGTCTCCCTGGTTGTGGTTTACAGCTATGGTGTGGAGTCATAATATGGCAGACTCCAAAGGGAAGTCAATGGAAAGGAATGGATTCAGAAAGGACAAGTGACTTGCCCTAAACCTCACAGTAGGTTTTGCAGTAGAGATGGAGAAAGAGTACCCATGTTCCCTGAACCCCGACACAGTGATGTTTTTGCCTTACCCCAACCTACAGTGCTATAGAAAATGAAGCACAGAGTCATGGAAAGGCCTTGAAACCAGAGAACTCTGGTTATGAGCGTCTCCTGACTCTTCCCCACTGTGTAGCTCACCCCTTAACTGAGCACAGTGATGAGTGGGCTCTACTGGAATCACATATAGAGCACCTACGTTCCCTGAGCCTCAGTTTCTGCATCTGCTAAATGGGAACAAAGGAGCCCCTCATATTGTCCCTGTCGGGAGGAGTCAGTAAGAGAAGACTTGGGGAGCACCCAGCACAACATCCTGCAGAATGGCCACTCCACAAACAGTACTGTTCACCAGGCTGCCAATTAAAGAAAAAGCCCCATTTGCAGAAAAGAAGGTTAAAAGCGGGTCCAAGAGAGAAGAGATGTCAGCGTCCCGAGGAGAAAGAGCTCCAGGAGATGAAGGATGACCTTGCAGAGGGCTCACCCGGGAGGTGCTGGCAAGGTGAATGGCTGGCTTTTAGCTGAGCCAGGTTTTCTCGGCCTTGCTACCCCGGCCCCCTCGGCCTGGGAAGAGTGCCCTGCCTGTCGGCTGCCAACGCTCCGAGGCGCCGTGTAATTACTTAGCAGTTTACTAGCACTGCAGACATCCAGGGTGCACTTCAGCCATCAATTAGTTCCCGCTCACAACCCCCCTGTGAGGCCCGGTGGTATCAGGACTCCCATTTTTCAGCCAAGGAAACTAAGGTGTAAACAGGTTAAGCAACCAGCCCAAGGTCACGCCTGGAGTCAAGCGGTCACCAGGCGCCCAGGCTGCGTCCTTGCTGACTCCCCGGCCTGTCCTTAGCCCACTGGCCCATGCCGCTGCCCATAAAATCCACCATTTATATCTCGTCAGAAAGCCAGGTAGTGCACCCAGGACATTAGGAGCTGTACAGAAAGGCCATTCAGCTGATTTCCAAGGCACTGTAGGGTTTTTAAAGAAATGTTTAACCCCTTACTTTGAGAGGGCGAGCAGGGCAACTTGACCTTCGTTTGTTTCTTTGTGTGTGACTGATGGAACTTCGGGAGCTGCCTCTTACCCAAAGCTGGCTTCAGGGGTCTTGGTCTCTGTTTGCTCGTCTTGCCTACTGCCTGCTCTGGTACATTTGGGTCCCTTCAATTACTCAGTTTATATTTGGTTATAGCAGCCTGAACTGACTAGGTGGCTCTGGTAACATCCTAGCAGTCTGGGGACCACGAAGGTGCCATTTAGGACACACTGACACGGTCACGAAGCACAGTCCTCCTGCTTGTCCTCAGTTCCAGGTTTTCATTGGTTCCCGCACGGGGGAAGAAAAAGGCTTGGAAAGGCTTGCACAGCCATGCCAGTGAGTCAGTGGGATAGGGCAGTGGGGGACCCTTGGTGGCCTGATGACCCTCTCCTGGGGTCCCTGCCCCAACCCATGCCACCTCTTTGGCATGTCCCATTCCAGATTTTCCCTTTCTGAGAGCACTGGGCTACCCATGGCCTGTTCTTTCCAGGCCCGTTAGGTCACTGGCCAGATAGCCTCAGGTCCTCCCTTTCCTTTAGCACCCTTTCTCTAAATTCAGTCTCTCACCTCCCTGAAATATCTCCTCAATATTTCTCAAATGTCTGCCTGGACAGCCCACCCCAGCCCATCATGACTCACCTGAACCATTGCTACAATATCCTAATCAGGCCCTCTCTTTCCTCAGATGCATCATCACACAGCAACCAGAATGCCCCATTCTAACCTGAGCAGGCCCTACTTAACATCTCTTGCCTTTATCGCCTGGGGATGAAGCCCAAGATCCTTTGGTCTCAGAGCCCCAGCATCCTTTTGCCTCTTCCCACCTCTCATCCCTCCCTCCAGCAATGTGGATCCATTTGCATCACACACCCCGGTCAGCTTCCCCTCTGGACCTCTGTGCTTGGAAAGCCCTTTGCCTTCTGCCCTCACAGGCTGAGTCCTGCTATCCTGCATGACACCACTCAAGCTCAGCTGAATACCAGGCTGGACAGAGGCGAGTCCTTGTATTCCCGTAGCACTTTGTGCCAGCTGTCCTAGCACCCTACAGGGTACTGAAGTGATCTGCATGGGGATTCTGTCCTCTATTCCTTAGGGGAGCCACTGAGCTTTCCATCCCTGGTGTCCTATGTACAACGCCTTGAGCCTGCATGTGAGGCAGTTAGTAATCCTTTATTAAACTCAAACCACTGCATATCTGATTCTAACCACAGGTTCAGTAACTAATAGTCAGCATAAGAAAGAGTGTAATGCATGCAGACTAGACTGTCATACCCAGCAAGACAATTTGGGGTATCCAAATCCAGCCAGCTCTAAATTTTCTGTTGAAATACCAAGGAAGTCACATAAACTCTCTGACTGAAATTTTCCCTCCTAGTAAATCGAAGGGTTTAGATTAGATCAGTGGTTTCTAACTCTGCTGGAAAACTAAGTCAGGAGAACTTTGGTCCTACTATTAAGCAGGCCTTGTGAGATAAGGGTTCTGGGTTCCCAACATCTACCTTTCTCTAATCAGAGGTATACTACTTTTATTTACTTTATCGTTGGACTTCTATATAGGAGATTATTTGAATAAGATTCTGTAGCTAAAGAAAATTTGAAAACTACTGAACCTATAACAGTACCAAATGGGGGCATTTCAGATAGGGCTAAGGTACCTTTCAATGTCTTCCCCATTACACATTTGTGGCCTTGAAATGTAAGGTTCCTTGAACACAAATAGGCCACTGTGAAGCCAGGAGTCTGAGAGTGAAATAAAAAGCTCAGAAAATCTTCAGCAACCTCAGGCCTTGAAGGCTTCTTGGGGCAAAAAAGTTCAGGCTGTCAGCTGAATATTGGGGCTGGCAGGCTGCTAATTGCAGAAGGAGTGGCTTGCAGCACTAGGAAGATGGCAAGTAAACCCCACACCGACCTCTAACTGCCTAACCAAGCCTGGGGGTGGTGGATTGGGAGTCAGGGGCAGCTTCAAACCTGCTTTGGCAGGAAAGATGCCAAATCTACCTCCTTTGCCCAGAACCAACCAGAACCATTTCCAGGCACTTGTAGGTGAGTCCCATTTTCCAGGTAGGAGCTGGGTGTGTTCAGGATGGGGTGATATGATAAAGCAGTGCAGCCCCTTCCAAGAACTTGAGCAGACTGTTTCACCTCCTGAGCATTAGTCATGGCCTACTGGCACCTCCCCATGACATAGTGGGGAACAACCATTCCTAGATCCCAAAGGGCTTGAATGAGAAGTTAGACGTGTTTGAATGTAAACCCAAACTCTGCCTTCTGCTGACTCTGGGATCTTGGTTAAGCAAATGAATGACTCTGAACCTCAGTTTTTCATACTGTAAAATGGAGACAAATCATTTAAACTGTCTTTGCTTTAGTTATGGCATAGTCAAAATGGAAATAGAAATAACACCAAAACTCTTGGGTGGTGAGGACTAAATAAGGTAATGCATGGGAAACATTTAAGGCATGCCCAACTCCAACAGGTTCAGTTGTGAGGATGACGATTCGGTTGTTTCCTAAGTCTCCTTTCTCTTCAGCAATGCTGGCTTATGGCCATGGCACAAGTTTCTCACTTCAGCTTTCCCTGTATTCAGTCAATGGCCCTCTAAAGCTAACTGTCCCAGGTGCTCAGTCTTCCCTTTTCCTGCTCTGCCTGCCAGCCTGACTGGTGTCATTCACCCATGCCCATGTCTGCGTGTGTTGCCTGCATGCATTTGCAGACTTTCAGGAAGAGTTCAATCCAAGGAAGAGAATCCTGGAGTTGGAGAAGGAAGAGAATCCTGGAGTTGGAGAAGGAAGAGAATCCTGGAGTTGGAGAAGGAAGAGAATCCTGGAGTTGGAGAAGGAAGAGAATCCCTGGAGTTGGAGAAGGAAGAGAATCCCTGGAGTTGGAGAAGGAAGAGAATCCTGGAGTTGGAGAAGGAAGAGAATCCCTGGAGTTGGAGAAGGAAGAGAATCCTGGAGTTGGAGAAGGAAGAGAATCCTGGAGTTGGAGAAGGAAGAGAATCCCTGGAGTTGGAGAAGGAAGAGAATCACAGGAATTGGAGAAGTACTGAGCCAAGAACCAGAGTCCAGCCCAAACCCAATGTCAAGATTGGCATTCTTTCGAGGAACAAGCAGACCTCTGGCTTTTCCCAGGCCGTCTTTTGCCTATGGCCTGGGTCCTGACACTGCGCCCATGAAGCAGTTTCCAGAGAATTTCTCAGGGTCCACCTTTCAGCCTGGGGAAAAGCATTCCTCAGGATGCTTGGGGAAAGGGCCAGGATGACTGAGCCTTTCAGAGACTTACTGTTGTATACATCTACCATCAGTCACAAGTGTGAAGGAAGACCAACATTGCTCTTTATTGCTTTCCCAAACCCAAAGACATTGAGGCAAAGTGGTAGGAGGGGGAATGTGCTGGTTTAGAAGCATGAGACTATAAATTAAAACATTTCCATTTCTTTCGGCCAGGAGGAATGTTAGACAGAAAGAAAGCAAAACAAACACTACAGTGAGCTGAACCTAACTCCCCAGGAAATTCCTAGATTAGAGTCTCTTAGTGATCACAAAGGGGCTGCTGTCCACGACACTTGCAGCAGTATTCATGCACAATAATGCATGTCTTGCTCATCTTTGGCAGACTACCTTTGCAAGCATGCAGATGCTCCTGCTATGAAGGATGCATACACAGTTCTGATTCACAGCAGCTTCTGGGTTAGCTTTTCTCTCATCATAAGTATATACTGAAAGTATAGCTCCTGTCACATCAAGGTATGATTGGAACCAGGGAAAACTGAGTTGATGATCTAAGAAAAAGGAATTTTGGAGAGGTGTTGTTTTTCTGTACTGGAGATTGACCCAGGGCCTCAGACATGCCAGCCAAGTGCTGCACCACTGAACTATACCACCTAGTCAAAAAGAGCTTTGTGGTATATGATGATCTTCTCAGTGAAAAGCTTTGAGGCATTGCTCCTCCCAGGGAAGTCCCTCCTTGCTTCTTTGCAGAGAGACCTCAGCTTCTCAGGGACCTCTCGTGTGGAGTGCACACAAGGGGAGCAGGAAACATTTGGCCTGAGGACAGATTTACTTCCAGGGACAGCTCTCCAAGCTGCTGGACTAACAAAGGAAGTGTAGCAGTTGACGTCTGTTTGCTGTGGGTTTGTCCTGGCCTTCACCAATCAGCCCAGCTCTGCAGCCTGAGCAAAGGCCAAGAACTCACCACACCCATTTGCAGAGCCTCCACCAGAAGATGCCTTTGCCTCTTTGTCAGGTAGAGAAGGCCTTGAGCTGTGTTCATGGCCTGGATGCTGTACCCTGATCCCATCCTGATCTGCGGTCTTGCAGTTGAGAGCAAGAGTGGACAAAACCCATGCAGACCTGAAAGGCAGCACCCACAGAGCCAAGGCTATTGCTAAACCCCTTAGACCCAGAGACTGATTTTCCCCAGGACATCTGTCATCTCTACTCAGCTTTCCAGAGCCAGATGACACACGCAGACATGCAATGCAGAACTGTCACCTTTGTTTTACTTGGCTTGTTTATAGTCCAAAGGTTAGGGGAGAGTGGGGGAGAAGCATGGACAGGTCCTGACAGAAGTCAGTCTAGTTAGGCACAGAGTGGACACTTCCCCCATGAGCCTGACACAGCTGCCTTGACCACAGTACTGCCCAGAGCAGGACCTCTAGGGAAGAAGAAAGCCAGATCACTTCCTTCTTGGAGCTTCTGGTACATGAAAAATGAAAACTTATGCTATATTTCTTAGTGTTTGATTTTAAGAAATTAAAACTTCTGTTACATACACACAAGCATAGTGCACTATAATTGTATTTGCAATGCAGTGACAGAATTTAGTTTTCAAACTACATGAACTGATAAGCCACTAAATTCAGAGAAAGATAACAAACATGATGCCCTTTAAAACAGTACAATGAATACTTCATCCAGTTCTACTAATACCACCCTATGATTGTACAGCCAATTTTGAAAATAAAATCCAAGTCCACCACAGAGGCCCTCCCTGATCAGTCTTACTATAGAAGGAGATGCTTGACTTATGGGCTGGGCTTTGGAACAGGATGACGTGGGTGAGTAAGGAGGTCAGAGGACACCTGCAGGGTTAGCCTCCCCTCCCCACCCCTCAGAATGTCCTCCAACTCTCACTTATGTCCCTTTAGCCTGTTCTCTAGGCAGCTGTCCAGTGAATTTTCAACAAGTGCAAACCCCACTGAGTCAACCTATTTGTGAAACCTTCAATGTATCCCATCATTAGAGGTTCACTAAGTAGTGACCCATACACATATCCACAGGGATGCTCAGTCTTTGATACTGTTCCCTTCACACAGAGCCTAAATTACAGACTGGAATGTGGTAGAGTGATGTGTGTGATGTCTAAGACAAGGACATAGATCTCAGTCTCTTTGTGCCTTTGTTCACTGTTTAAGCCCAGGACTCCCAGGCCACCCCTGCTTCTTTACTTTTTGTCTCTACATGGGTTTCTCCATCCCCTGATCTGATTCTACCTCCCAGCCTCCCTAATTCTAGAGCATTGGAACTTATGACCTGCCTTTACCAAAGCTTCCTGCATTCTCAACAAACCTCCCCCAAATTTTTCCCACTTCCTCAGTGGAAAGCACAATTGTGCTCTTGATGTAGGTCCATGCTATCCACTCAGCAGTGCGCTTTTTCTCTCCAGACTTCTTTTCCTTGGGCATGGAAATGGGTTGGGTAGCCTGCTTTCTCCTCATCTCCACCTCTAGACCATTATCTCTGGCTTCTACCTAAAAATACCCAGTCTTAAATCTCATATTATAAGGCAGTCTTAGTTAATTCAGGCTGCTATAACAAAAATACTATGGGCTGGGTGGCTTATAAATAACAGAAATGTGTTTTATGCAGGTCTGGAGGCTGGGAGGAGTCCAAGACTGAAGCATCAACACATCTATTGTCTGGTAAATATTGCTATACCTTCAAATGGTGAAATAAGACAAAGGATCTTTTTCACAGGGCACTACTTCCATTCATAAGGATTCCACCATTGTGACCTTATTACAGTCCAGTGGCCCCACCTCCAAATACCATCACATTGGGGGTTAGGATGTCAATATATGTATTTCAGGGGCAAACATTCAGCCTTTAGTACATATTATCCTACCCACTATTTACCTACCATGGTTATCCTCTCTGGGCTTAACCAAATTGACTCTTACCATTTTCCCTAAGATTTTTAGTACTTGGCTAGTTGTAAAACCGTGTCTGCCATCCATTGGTTTTAACATCCATTTGGATAATTCAACACCAGGTCTCCCTGTTCCTGCACTTCTCCTCACCTCTTAATCTTGCTCTCCACCTCCCTTGGCCACTTACTTCCATGGTGACCCCTGACCTTATCATTACCATGGACGGTCTTCTGTAATCTAACATTGAGCTCCCTGTTCTCAGCTATGGCTCATTTTCAGCTCAATTCTCTTCGCACCCACTGTAGTATAGGGTGGGTATTCTGATCCACTGATCCAAACATCCCCCATTTGTGCCTCCTCCTGCCCTCACTTCCTTCCTTACTCCTGTTGGATGTTGGGGTCCATCGTGACAATCTTTCCTGCACTTACCCTCACCTTGTACCCTCCCTGACTCTTGAATTTACTGGGGAAAAATTATTTGATCAAGTGCAAGTCTGTCCCTGCTGCTGCCTACAGCTTACCTACACAAGCCTCCTGACTGGTGCCCCTTTATATCTATCATCTGTAACTTAAAACAGATAATGCTACCATAGTTCTCTAACCCATGGATTCCTCACACTCCTTGATGATTACTTCAGTCCTACTTTCTTCTCAGACTTCCAAAACTTCGCCTTCCCCAACTTTATCCACAGCTGATAAGCATGCTTCCTGCATCCTTGTAAACATGGAGTTTGTCCATGGGATATGTGTCACTTTTAACCAACAGTGATCCAGAACCTTGGGAGGAATAAGCTGGATACATATGAATGAAACAAGTTTCATGAACAATACTTGTCTCTACCATTTCTGACATACTCTGATAGTCTCTATTTCATTTTATTCTACAGATTTTTTTTTAATAGTGGCCTCAACCCACTAAATTAATTTCACAATCAGCTAATGGCTCAGGACCCACTGTTTGAAAACCAGATGCATGACATATAAAATAAATTTTGACTTTTTTTTTTTTACTAGGAATGTTGCTCAGGGCCTTTGCACTGAGCTATATCCCCAGTGCTTTTTAAATTTTTCCCTATTGAAACAGGGTCTGACTAAGTCACTAAGTGCCCAAGCTGGGCTCAAACTCATGATTTTCCTGCCTCAGCCCCTTAGAGTTCTGGGATTATAGGCAGGTGCCACCATACCCAGCTAGTTTTGTGGAATTTTCTTCACATTTTCACAGATTCAGGAGCAGTGCTTGTGGAAGAGAGAGCAAAGATAGCTCAGAGAGAGACGGAGAGAGCACGGGGAAGCTGGAATCACAAACACTAGGCCAGGAGGTAACATCCCAGAGGATGTCACAAAGTGCCCTGACCCTGGGCCTCAGTGTGGAGAGGACAATGTCAGGATAGCAGGGGTCATGTGACCCTCAAGGTGAACGGCAGCCAGAGCACCCACAACTCCACACCACTCTAGGTGGCCTACCATGCAGCTCCTTCCACCACGCGCAGCTGTGTGAATTGACCGAGTTCCCTGCTCTCACTGCCCTTGGTTTCCTCGAACGGAAAGAATGACAGCCTATTATTACATACTATACCAAGGTTGTTTAGAGCATTTAATGATATAACAAAGAACTGTGTGTGAAGCGACACCTGGCAGTAGTTATTATTACTGGGTGTAGCTGACAGTGGGCATGCAGGTCTGTTATTGCCAAAGCTCTTTTTGTTAAGAGAAACCAACCAAGTTTTTACTGTGATTTCTAATCTTGAAACATTCGCTGTTTTCAAAGCACTGTGCATGTTAAGGAAAACACACATACTGCCACCTGGGCCCACGTCTGGTCTGCTGCTGGGAGTTTCAGGCCACCCTCTCTGTCCAATGGTCTGGGCCCATCCTGTTACATCCACTCAGCCTTTTCAGGAGGAGAAAGGAGAAAGGGCTTCTGTGTGGATGGAGGAGAGAGGAGAGAAGGAAAGGCCCTGTATCTGGGAGGTGATTTTTGCTCCAGTGATGGATGTATTGAGTTGGTTTCTGCAGGTAATTGTTTAATGTTATAGCAGCTTTAACATGTCGTCTGTTAGAACATATTGGTGAGGCAGCCATTCCAAACTTGTAATGCGCGTAATATTTAGATGATTTACTAGGTGAGGTGCAGTTTCTGATTCAATCAGAGTTGCATTTGATTCAATAGGTGATGCATCTAATCCGACTGGGAGTCCATCGAATTCAAAGGTGATGTGTTTGATTCACGAGCTGATGTACCTGATTTAGAAGGTGATGGATCTCGTCCATGCTGAAGGATTCCAATTCCCCCACGCTGGATATTTGCTTCAGTGTGATGTATGAGTTTTAATAATAAGACATGCTTTTGGGGATGGTAAGGGCACATCTCCTCCTTCTGCCTAATGTGTCTGCACTTCGTACCTGGGCAGAGCTGTCTCTTATAGAGCCATAGGTGCAAAGTGCAAGCAAACCCCAGCTCCCCACATGTCAGCTGAGCCTGGCATGTCCTTGTGACTGCCATTCTTTTAAGCTCCATAGGAGGCCTGGTGGCTCACAGATGAGGCACTGTGCCACAACCTTGTCTCTTGCATGTGGTGACCTTTCCTTTCCTGACACTTGGCAGGTCACCTGCGGAAGCCTTCCCAGAGCCTGGCACACAGCTTTTGACCAGCATGTGAGGGACTGGTTTTCATGTTCCAGCAGCAGGGACAGGAAAGAGTTCTCTGTCCCTGAACAATATCTCAGACCCTTCTTAATTGCCAGTCCTTACCTTAGTGGAATGGGGTCCTCTCTTCCAGTGTCAAATGCTTTGTGTTCTCCCCTCTGCCTGGAATTCCTGTCTTCCTTTTCCTTGGCTTGGCTGGAAGCTGTCTCCTGTCACCTTTCCGAACAGAAGTCACCTTTGCTCCAGATCTCAGCATAACCTTAGAAAAGCACCCCCCAACTCTCCCCATCTTTCTAGATCTCTGGCCATATCTTCATAACCCTTGTGACATGAGAGTTTCTGTAGCAGGCAGGTCTCTTCTTTACCCTGCTGTCCCCAGGACCTGGCTCAGTCCCTGACTATTTGGCACACATGTAAACTTGGTGGAGGGAGTAGAGAGATTTCCTAAAAAAATAGTAACTAGCATTTACTGAGTTCCAGGTGTGTTCTGGATTTCAAATATAAAACCCTAATACTTACAGGCACCACCTATCCTTTTTAATCCTTACATTAAGCCACATGTGGTACAAGATATCATTATCTCCATTTGTACATATGGAAAAACCAAGGCTCAGTGGGGATAAAAGATATTCCCAGAGTTTCACATTAAAAGAATTAGATTCTAATCAAGTCCTCTCAGACCCCAAAGCCTATCCGTTAACTGTGACCTCATTATCTGACCTCCCAGGACTAAACTTCCTGGGCCAAGGCTGGGGTCCCTAAAGATGCGGCAGGATCCCCAAGGAGATGGAACCGTGACTGGAGGCAGAATGGTTTGAGTGATAAATTAAAGCATGAGGGGACGTTAGAGCAAAGAGAAATTAGGGCAGGCCTCCTGGAGGAGGTATTTAGCTCTGGGAGGAAAGAGAATGGGCCCATCAGCTGCACTAACACCAATTCTCAGCCACTCTAGGCTCAGCACTGAAGTCCCCAGGCTGCCCCTAAGTCAGGGGACTTAGTGAGGCTGGTTCTGTGACCAATAGCCTCTTGGGTGACTTGTTTCCTGCCAGGAGCTCTGTGTGGTCCAGAGAGAGGCCTGGGCAGCACTACAGAGCAGAGCTGGCAGTGATCCATCCCTCCCCAGCCACAATGGTGAGTCAGCTCAGCGTCTCTCTGGGGATGGAGGCCCAAGGTCACGCCAAGTCCTGGTACTCCCGTGACAATGACCCAGCTGTGGTTTGCATCTCTTCCTGCCTCACTTCATCCATACATTTCTCCACCCATTTCACTCACTGTCTTAGAGTTCCAGAGCTGTGGACCCCACTTCAGGACTACGGTTCCTGGCAAGATGAACTCTCACCAGAGTGGTACAGGTTTTGGAGGACAGCCACATAGGCTTAACAGCCTCGGCCAAGGCCTGCACGAGGATTCATCTGAGGAGAACACCTTGGAGACAGACTTCAAATCAGCAGTTCCTGGACCACCTCCTTGCCCCAGGATCACAGAGCTGTGCTCCTGAACTTGCCTCCTGGGATGAGGCCCAATAACCAGCATTGATACAGGCCACCCCTAAAGGTTTTACAGGGACCCCCTTGAGAGCTTACATGTGGATTGAAACCTGGCAGCGAGACACAGGTCTCAGAAACTCAGGTTTCAAGTGGTCTTCCAGTCCTCCCCTATTCCCTCTACACAGCTCTTCCTCTCTGTCCTCTCCCTCCAAAACCTCAAGAAAGCACTCAGGTTCAGAGTGGATTGGCACCTCTGGGCTGGGGCTATCTCAGGTACTGCAGGCCAGGCCGGGTGAGGCGTTAGTGCACTAGGTCAGGGAGGATGTACCAGACAACTCTACCTCAGAAACAAGACTGTACTGGCTATGAGATATGAGCCAGATATTTCCACAGTCTTGATCTCATTATATCCACTGAATTCTAGCCCCATTTTATGGAGAGAAGTTGAGGCTTAGAGAGGGTAGGGAGCTTTCTCAGCGTCCTGCAGCAAGTATTTGAAGAATAAAGGAAGCAAGTTATACCCAAGATAGGTAGATTTGTCTCTCTCTCCCCTTCTCTCCTTCCCTTATTCCCTCCCTTCTCTTCTTCTGTTCCTCTGTCCCTCTTTCCCTCTCCTTCTCAATCTCAATCTCTCTCTCTGATGGTGGGCGGTCAAGCACCATGACAGGCTGGTGTGGGAGACATTTGGATCAAGTACATCTTTGTGTCCGCCAATCTCTCCAGCCACCCAGGCAGAGGCCAGCTCTAGCATAAGGTTGGTGATGGGCCAGACAGCCCAATTCCTTGGAGGCTCAACGCAGAACAGCTGCCTGCTCCTAGTCGGCTGCTTCTGGAGGACACAGTGGCCCTGACTGCACACATTTTCCCAGGCTGCAGCCACAAGTGGGGGGTCCTCAAGCGCAGACAAAGGAATAGCTCAACCCTGCCAATGGCTTTGAAAATGGGGCCATGGGGATTCCACTTGGCTGACACACTCTGCCCTGGCCCAGGACGCATCCCCCAGAGGAGTCCCCCAGCTCCTGCCCGCCAGCTGTGTCTCCCACTGACGCCCACACCAAAGCCCTGACCACACGGAAAGGGCTGCTCAGCCCAGAATTCCCCATCAGTCACACCCCTTCCCACACAGGGAGGGGCAGCGAGGACCGTGAGGGCTGACTCTCCCCCAGCGTGGGACACTGGTGCACAGATCTCTCTAGGCGCTCATGGTGGGCCAAGCTTCTCATGAGCCAAGCAGGATATTCTAAGGGACTTGCTTGTCATTTCTGTCTCAGTTGAGATCTCAGTTATGAGATAGGCTGCTAATGCACCTACAGTCTAACCAAGTGTGTCAGACCCATGGCATAACTTGCTAAGAGTGACCCTGAATAAGCAGTGACCATTAACCCAGCAGGCTACCAGCTGGGTGTCCCTGGAGACACACAGTGACTTCCCCCCACAGCTCATGGCACTTTTAAAACCTTATTCTCAAGCTACTCTGCCTCGGGCATTGTTCCTACAGTCAATCTGTCTGAGCATACACCACCGGTGGTTTCTAGTTTTCCCACAAAATGAAGAAAGGTTTTGCCCCTCTTGAATCTGGCTGTATGTCCTTTGCCTGAGATCTAAAATACTTGGGGCACCAAACACAGGATTCCAAGAAAGAGTTCAGCAAAAACTGAAGCAAGGAATATTCAGGATGAGTGACAAACTCATTGCAAGACGATGCCTCCTCTGCCCACCTACCTGTCTACCTCAGGATAAGAGTGCAGATGTGTAATGCATGTAAAGAACATGTGTATTCAAACTGAGAAGAAAAATCGTGATTTTACCTTTTATTTTTTTTTAAAGTTTTGATTTAGCTTTTGGTTTTGCCAATTCTGACATGTGAGGGATGTTTTTCACCAATTGAATGACTCAAATCTGCAGCTTCAAGATTTCGATGCAAACTATTTAAAGCACAAATATCATAATGTATCATATTCATACACCAGAAATCCTATCTCTTGTAGCTGTTTAAATTTAAAGTGAAAATTATTAGATGTCAACCTTTAAAACACCTGGAAGGGTATATAATTTTTAACAATCCTTTCAGGAGATCCTCATACAAAGAGTTGGAAGAGCATTCTCTTCGTGTACCCACTTTCTCTATCAAAGAGTTGTCAGTGACCCTGCTCTGACCCCTTGGCTCCACAGCAGAGAGACAGGGCTCCCCAAGCTACAGCCAGATGGAGGGCCCTGAGAGGGGGTGTGTTTCCCATAGGGAGAGCTTGACAGCCCCATTCTGGCCAGGTGCTTACTGAGTTACAGAAATCTGAGTCTTGGTTTTGTCAACAAGGGCAGGAAGTGGGCCTTGGAGAGGGGCTGCCATGAATCCCCTAGAGTGGGGAAACAGGGCTGATGCCTGATGCTTGTCTGGAGAATTCTGACAGTGAGCACTGGAGAGACACATTTTGAGGCAGAAATCTGAGAAGAGGTGATGGTGGGAACAAGTGATGCTCCTGCCAAAGGGAGAAAGAGCACACAGGGATTTCTGTGGGCCAGGCAGAGCCAAGGAAGGTAGTAGGTTTGATAGTCTTGACCAGGTCTTCAGCCCAAAGAAATTCCTGCAAAACGCAAGGCAAGCCTAGCACAAAGGCTATCTATGGAGTGCAGAAGTTGAGAGGGGTGGGTTAGAACCTGTTCAGGAAAGACTGCATCCCCATGCAAACTGAGGACCCTGAGAGGATCTGCAGATCCATCAAAGCTCATCCTGAGAAC
>RJWM01023109.1:0-32436 GCA_004363535.1 Dasyprocta punctata | reverse complement strand
ACCCCTTGGTTCCCCGACTGTTTACCTATTACCTACTTGTCGAGTGTCATGAAAGAAAATAAGAGTGCATGAGAAGCTCATGACAGTGCATTTGTTACAGTGGGAGAAAAAAAAGAAATGTGTCTCTGAAAACAACAACAATTTTCTAATCATATCCTAAGCTAATACAATCCAACAAAACCACACACAGGCAGATTTACATCCCCATAGGTATTATGTGTTACCATGTGTATCATTACACATTTTCTGCATCAGTTAGGAATCAAACATACAAATAAAACTACAGTTTCAAGAAATTCAACACCAAACACCGTGATACATACTGTAATACTGATGATCAACTGTAATTGATCAGTTTAATTGATTGAAATGTTTCAGTTTTTATACTTTTAATTAGACTGTGTATATATTCCTTCACAAGGGTTTATTCTTTTCAAACAGGGCTTGAATAATAGAACTACAGAGTAAAAGACTGAACTTTTGTAAAATAAAACAGCACATCATCTGCATTCCTATTGCTACTAAATCAGCAGCATCATGAAAATGTGTACACAGGTGCACACACACGTATCACTCTACTCACCATCATTACTTTAGTTCTTATAGGTGCCGATTCATGTGGTTTTCCTATATTTTGCTTTACTTAGGTGGCAAGTACTATTCATGTTTTGTAAATAAGAAAGTGGCAAGACAGTATAACATTCCCTAAAGAAGTGAAATCTATTCAAACTGTATTTTTGTGTTTAACTTTCAAAGCACTCTGTTGACAAAGACATGAGTTTTCTTTAGAGGGTAACAGCTTCACCATGTTTGCTTTTCATAAAACATGTTGCTTAGTGTCAACATCTCACAAATGTTCGATTCAGATCTCGATACTGAAATATCACAGCTTTCTGCTGCTCTGTCTGGTTGTGGGGAGACAAGACTCCTTGCTTCTTACAATGTGTTCGGTTCTTCGTTGTAAAATAGATACCAACTCAAGAAGGGGCTTGCCCAAAAAGCCAGTGTCCACGCTAGGAATCTATTATTTGTAAAGGTTTAAAATGTAGAGTGTAATATATTTACCAAAACTTTCATATTCCAAGGTATACTACTCTCTCTGTGTTTCCTGACTTTCATGTTGAATTGGAGATGTGCTTGATCCACGAGCTTAGCATGGCTCTGTAATTAAAAAAAAATTGTGTACACAAATCCATGTCTTTCATCTGCCCTAACAAAATGTTCTACTTATCTTTTGTTTTATTCACTAGACTGAAGCAAAGTCTTCATAAATCTAGCTATAGATGGTATACACTTGTTTTCTCTGTGGTACATATTCAGTAGCATACAAATATATCAACATCATATTGTAATTTGCCCTTATTAAAGTTACAACTTAAGCAAACTTCTGCAACCAAAGAAGCTGATGCAGCCTTGCTAGATGACTTTCCTTCAAGCATTCGCATTTCAGTGGGCCGACTGGACTCTCACGTCTCAGTGTGAGCTCAGAGATGTGATGTGGGTCAGGAAAATGCATGTGGGTGCCATCTCCTGCAGATGTGATTATTGAAGTCGTAAAATTGAGAAAGGACATTCAGAGAGTTTTCTTATTGAGCTGAGTGTGCAGATGGTTTAGGAAATATTTCTGAGGAAAGAATACCAGAACAGGGAGCCCATCAATGAGAACGAAACTGAGTAGAGATGGAAGAGCGAAGAAAACCGGCAGAGTCGTTAGATAAACAAGCCAAGAGAAGAGGAATTTCCAGGAAGACACTCAGCACTGATACCTGTTAGTAAGTCAGGGAGAGCGAGGACTGAAAAGTACACCTGCTGTTGGTGCAGGAAAGCTTGCCATGCCTCATGCTCTATGGATTTCGGTGGGATTTGTTGACACAGTTTGTGAAGTTTGGTGGCGAGGAGTTGATGGGTGGGGTGCAGAACACTGCTGGAGACTTTTAAGGGGGGCTATGCACATGGGTCAGTGCTGCTTCAGCACTTATTTAGAGCTGTTTGACTAATGTATGTGGCATGGAAGGAGGGTTTCTTACACTTAAGAAGATCTTTGTACATTTTTGAATGCAATATAAAAGAACAACACCGGGAGATATTAAAAATTTACTGGAGAGTTGCCAGGTTGTTAGTGCCAGGCTCTGAAGGGGCAAATGGGGAAGGTTGTGGCTTTCAGTGTGGTGATTAGCTTTCCACAGGAGAGTATAATGGTTACTCTTGATCGTTAACTTTCTTGACTCGAGAGACCCATGGCTAAGAGTTAACACACACTGTTGGTGTGCTGGGGTGAATACCAGGGCAGGAGTATGGGGACCGTATTTGGTCTGTGGCCCCTCCCTGCAGATGCTTCCTCTGTTCTCTGGTGCCTTGAAGCCATGAGTTGCTCAGATTTCCTTGGTCACACCATGAAGTTTCTGCCTTGGAGCCAGAGACCACGGACTAAAACCTGGAAAACCATGAGCCAAAATAAACTTCTCCTGTTTTCAATTGCAGATGTCAGCTACTTTTTTCCCAGTGAGTGGAAGTCAACTCATACAGCAAGGCACTGCTTTCATTGCAATAGAAATAAAAGGAGTTCCTCACTGTGGATCATCCTGTGGGAGTATCTACACGGTGAGCATTTTGTGCTCCTAAAAGCCAATGAAACCGTCTCCTCCATTTCAGAGGATGGGTCTTCAGGATCAAAGATGCATGAAGTGAGAAACAGACTTGAGATGGTTGCTTTAGGGAATGGGAGTTGGTCGTGGAAACATCGGAGTGCTCGTACAATGAGTTTAATCTTCGCACCCACTTCATCTTTTTCCTACTAAATCAAAGTGTGATTATCAAGTTGGGAGCCACGCCATGGCATTGCTTCAGGATTAAGTTCCTGTGTCAGGATACAGGAGGAGCCAGGAAAACGAGACCAGAGGATGTGCAGTTGTTGGGAGAGACCATGGCCTCCAACATGAGGAGATCAAAGGAGTTGATGCACACAACAGAAGTGGATAAATGTGCCAGTGAATATCTCACAGAGGTCAAATGACAAATAAACAACTCTCTGTAATGGGTATGGTGGGCCGCTGAGTGGAGATGGAAAGGCTGTGAGATGGCTGTTGTTTTCCCACAGAGCCCGTGCTCTCCAGGGTTTACAGGGACCCAATCTTCGCCCTTTTCTCAACAACTCCTAAATCAAGCTTTCATACAGATACTATGTGTTTTGGTAGGACAAATGAAATGAGAATACTTCTTCCTTCAAAACACCTGAATACTCTCCATTGCCTTCCAACTCTTTAGAGGAGATGCTTTATTAACTGACTATGAAACTCGCTAGATAAGCTGATCTCCATTATTTCTCCCATAACCCTCATGGCATCCCCTTCTAGTGCTCTGAGCTCTGCATGGCATGCCTTCTCTCAGCCAGCAAATTTAATCCCGTGAATCTCAAGAGTTACCCTTTCTAAGGTTCTTCATCTCATTTTCACTCGTTAATTGAATCTTGGTTATTTTACCAAGCATTGAGTCAATACTGGAGAAAAGTCACTTTCTTGATATTAATTTAAAATTTGAATTCGTATTTGACGCATGTTGTGGTCTTTTTCTCTCTCTCTCCCTTTCTCTCTCTCTCTCTCTTTCTCTCTCTCTCTCTCCCCCCCACACACACCAGAGATCTGTGCAAAAAGCCAAATTCACAGAAAGTTACTTCAAGATTAGTAGCTTGAATCTCAAGAGTGACAGTGCTTGGGGATTATTTATTTTAAATTGGACCACATGGTTTAACTCTGTGTGTGTGTGTGTGTGCGTGTGTGTGTGTGTGTATGTGTGTGTGTGTGTTTAAATGTCATTTCCTGTTTGGGGCTGGAAAGAGCGAGACTATTGGGATTACTAAACATAGACTTTTAAAGGGCCAACTCTTGGGATGCATCACTTGCTCTTGCCCCATGCCCATCCCATGTCACCGTGCATACCTGCACTCTTCTCCCTAGAGTCCCTTCCTCTCCAGTTACACAGCTGCTTGGGTCCTGATGGGGGAATCTCCTTCACTTAACATGCACACACACTTCCTTCCTTCACATGAAGTTCTCCCCATCCTTCTATTTGCCTAGAGACAAGGCTTGAAGAGTGCTTTCCTTGTGAACAGGTTTTACTGCCCTGACCAGATCAGTAAGTGTTTCCCGCAGGTCCTAATGCATAACCTCGGCGGCGTGGGGCATGTGGGTTTTCCTTTTTATCATCTTTTACTCATCTACAATACCATGAGACTGTTGCTTCCTGGAGTGTCAGGGTTTTTAAATTTCTTTGATGTAGTGAAACTGATCCTTATTTTGTGTAACAATTTCCAGTATAGAAACCAAGTACCAGTGCTCCACATCATGAATGAATAAATGAATTACTGAAACAGACAAATGCCTTTCTCTACTGGATTATAGGACTGTCACTGAAGGGGTGGAGTTCTGCACCTAGAACTTCCCCAGATGCTTTGTACATAGGAAATTATCTTTTTCTTCATAGTAAACAAACCAGCGTAATGAGAACCAAGCCTCCCTAAGGTTCCAGAGCGCAGATGTTGACTGTCTTTCAGTCTCCTTGTGCTGCTGATAGCTGAAATTCAACCTGTACCACAACTCACAGTTGTGTGATTCTCTGCACTGCATTAGGCCCTAAGCTATGGGTCCAACTCAAACTATGTTAAAAGCAAAAGTCCATTCTTCCCCCAGTACTGTTACTTAGAGTTCGCTTTCTATACGTAAGATTATTCTCTAGTACTCTTCCTTAGTAAAGAGTAAAATCAACTAAGTTGCATAGTGTAGACATGGAACCTTCTTTTTTTCCAAATCCTTCACATTCAGTACATTGCTAAATTCATTGAGCTAAAATGTCTCAGTAGTTCTCAATGCTCTACTGTTTTCTCCTTTTCTACTGTAATATCTACCCACTAGCCAAGTTGTTGCTACAGTGTCTAACTAGAAGTCCTGCAAATGCATTGTCCTCCTCACTGTTGTGCCTTGGTCCATACTGGTCCCATCCCTCTCGTCCTGCACACACACACACACACACACACACACACACATGCACCAGCTCATTTGCTCAGGGGACTGATGTAGTTGAAACTCACTTTCCAACTGAACGTACTCCAAGATTTCTCTCATGTTCCCCCTGAACTTTGCATATACACAAATGTTTTAATAAAAAAATCACCGAGTGCTTTTGCAGACTGTGAAACCAGACTTGAAAGCACACAGTGACCGGGAACTGGAGGGTCACAGGATGAAGTTCCCTCTGGTTAAAAGCGCATTTTGAAGCGAAGACTGAACTCACCGTTGATTCCATCCTAAGGGAATCACTTCAGTCTTGAAAAGGAAAGAAAGTTTCTTCCTCTCTAGGTCCTTACAATTTTATTATAATAAAATAGCTATGTGAAAACTGTTGAAAGTGGTAAAGAACTCACATGTTTATCTCATAAATAAGTGATACTACAAAGGTACGTGATTTTAAAAGGATAGATTTTATAGGTTTTTTTTTTCATCACACTATAGAAATCAACAATTTTCTTCTTCTTTTCAAAGATTTTAGTTTGAAGAGACTGGAAGTAGAGATAAGTAAATTCAAACTGAGACAAATATTAGAGAAAAGTGAGACTGCTCTAAAAGTTAAAAGGGAAAAATGATGATTGTCCTCTTTTCTTCTTTATTTTTGACTCTGTGGTCACAAGGGAAGTCACATTGTCCTGAAATCCTGCATTATCAGACTGACAAAGACCTTGGTGGGAAGACAATTACATCCTCTCAGGAGCCCATCACCGAGTGATAATGAGGTGTGAACACATTCCTCAGAAACCACAGACATGCCAAAAGGGCAATTTAACACCTCTTCAAAAGATGGATGAGAGATGAATTATTCATAATGAGCTCACCAGACTCTGCACGAAGGTGGGCTGGGGGGACCCTGCTACCTCACCTGAAGGCTGAGGGTCCCTGCCTAGCCAAGGTCGAGGTCTTTATCGAACACTTTTATAGCTGCGGTGCTGAGAAAATTCTCTCATTTTGACAGATTCCTTATTTCATTTTGGATTTTTATTTTTTTGTTTGTGGGGACTCTGTGTGTGTGTGATATCCCTTATGACCTTCTTTTTCATAAATAAGACATAACCCTAATGTTAACTCCTGGCTGGCCATTACCATGGTGATAGCCATTGTCCTGAAGACTGCATCTTTCTATTCTGCTGTTGGGTACCTGCTTTACAATGGCAGGGAAGGCATCCTCAGGGTGACTGGGGCTGGCAGTTTTGATTCAAGTTTTCATGGCTGATAGGTCTTGTTTTCAAGGAAACACAGTATTCTTTTTTTAATTCATTGTTTTAAACAGAAGAAAAGTAAGAAATTAAAGTAAAACAGAATTCCACAAAAGGCCAATAGGAGAATAACAATAATCGACACATTGCATATTGTTATATTCACAGCAGTTGTTTTGAGTATAAGATATAGACATGAAATGTTGTCCATAAAATTATTAGCACAAAACTTTCCCCTCAGTGAATCAAGAGAAACCTGCTATATGACTCTTTTTTTGTTATGATTGCTCTATTATTTTCAAATAAACATTGTGCTATAAAAATGAAATCTGAAAATTACCTTGAAAATTACTTTTGACTCAAATTTCTTTGTCTTTAACTATCTTAACTAAATTTTTATATACATAGATAGATCTTCTTTCAGTTTGTCACACAAGTGACAATGTGATGGTTACATTAGTGTGTCTTATTTAGTTCACTGAGAAGTATATTTTCAAGGCGCGTCCATTTAAGAGTGAAAATGTTTGGTTTATCATTCTTTATAGTTGAGTAGTATTCCATTATAGAGACATACCACATCTTTTTTGTCCATTCCTCAGTTGAGGGGCATTTAGGTTGTTTCCAAGATCTAGCTATTAAGAACTGGGCATCTATAAACAAAGGTGCGCACATGCTGGTGTGGTAGGATGTTTTCAGTTCTTTTGGGAAGATGTCCAGAAGGGGAATAACTGGGTCAAATGGAACTTCCAACCCTAGTTTTTTGAGGACTCTCCACACTGACTTCCACAGTGGTTGCACCAGGCTGCATTCCCACCAACAGTGGAGAAGGGTTCCTTTTTGCCCACAGCCCCTCCAGCATTTGTTATTGGTTGACTTCACAATACTCGCCTTTCTTTCTGGGGTGAGGTGGAATCTCAGTGCTACTTTCATTTGCATCTTTCGAATGGCCAGTGCCGTTGAACCTTTTTTCACATATTTACTTGCTGTTTGTACTTCTTCATCTGAGAAGTATGAGTTGATCTCAGATGCTCAGTTTTGGATTGGGTCTTTAAATCTTGGAGGACTGATTTTTTTAAGTCCTTTATATGTTATCGATATTAATCCTTTATCTGAGGGTCAGCTGGCAAACATTTTCTCCCACATTGTGGGTTGTCTCTTCACACTGTTGGTGGTTTCTCTTGCTGTGCAAAAGCTTTTCAGTAGGATGAGATCCCATTTGTTGTTTCTTTGCACTAGTTCCTGTGCAGTCTGGCTTTTATTCATAAAGTCTTTGCCTACACCAATGTCTTAAAGAGTTTTACCTACTCTATCTTCCAGTAAAGATTAGAAGGCAGTCTCTGCATTGTTAAGTCTCACTTTTTAGGTCTGCCTGTTGCATACCCTTCCTTCCTGGATCCCATATAGAATATAATAGTCCTGACTGAAATCGGATCTCTCCACCTCGTATGATTGTCTGGGGAAGCAGGTGCTGATTCCAAACCCGATGAAGTGCCCACAGGTCTGTGAGGCAGCTGGTACTGCAGCTTCTCCAAGAACAGGAAACAAGTGCATATATTTCAGCCACTGGCCTACAAAACTGTCATACTTGGACCTAGCCGATCTAAGCCAGTGCTTGTCAGATAACCTTATACAGTCACAATGGTTAAGTTCCCAAGGCAAGTGGAGATCACTTTGAGATAATTACATGAGATTGTTCATTTACTTCATGGATAGCTTTGTGAAAGGCCATTGTTTATGAGCTGAATCCTATTGCCTTATCCCTGCAAATCTGATAGTCATCTTACCCAAGAGCATGCCCTTTGTGAGTTTGATAAAGAGGCAAGAATGGATGTTGAAAGTGCACCAACATCGCAGGGAGAACATTCATGACATTTCTCTTTCTGAGATCCAACACATATAAAGCATTCTAAATATACATTTGCAACCAAGAGGTTAAAATGGATCTGTAAACAGTGGGGTTGTTTCTAGAGATGTGCTGCTGTTGCAGCTTCTTTGCGCTGAGAGGGTAGACACCCCCATCCCACCCAAGGAGATTCAGTCCAGAATTTCAGGTTCATTGGTCTAGGCTTGGTGACATCTCCACACTGGTATTTCTTAGTTTTTGTTTTACACCTCTGGGCTTATAAATTGGAGTACTTCTGTGTGTAGATGGTAGATGAGGTGCCTTCCCAATTTGACCAAGTTGAATACAACCTAGTGTTGTTTTCATTTTTACAGTCTTTTCTTTTAGTCCTGGTAGTGGGTAGGCTGCCTGGTAGCTGGGTCTAGAGTGCTTGGACCCTGAGCCCAGGCTGAATGAACCCTGGCAAACACATTGGAAAGCATTCTCTGTTCCCTAATATATGAAACTGAGGTGGTATTTTCCTCTTTTTAAGATACTGCTACTATATTATGCCAAATTTACATTGAGAAAAATAACCAAAAATTTATATTCTCATTAGCAGAGTGAGTAAGAACACATATGGGAAGAAGGGGGCCAAAGTAACAGGTGGGGTACAGGCCAGTGGGGTGTGCTGGCCCCGAGGTAACTGTGCCGGAGCTGTGTGTTCCCAGGGCCCTGCCCTCAGCCTGGACCTCGCTGTGTCTTTGATTCTCAAGTAATAGTCGGCTTCTTTCCTGTAAATCCTAATTCCACACTTGGCTTGAGGGAGTGTCTTCCTTGAAATCAGTGTGCTAGCCCAAGATCCGTCTTCATTCCTGTTTTTCTCATGTTTAGTATATTTGTGTATTTTTCTAAGCTACACTAGCATGTCCATATAAAAACACATTCAATTTTAAAGATCACTGTCATTTCAGCAGGAGACGAAGCAGGGGAAACAGTGAAACATTGACAGTTCAATGAGAAAATAAATTGCATGAAATCCCCAGATCTCTGAAACACAATTCTTTAGTGAGGAAATGTGCATCTTTGAATTTAGATTAGAGAGATATCATGTTGGAGGTTTGATAATTTTTCAATTATTTTCTTTTTTCTTTTCCATATTTTCCTAGGTACTATGTATGCACCCAATTTTCCTGGTCTGGCTTTGTCCTCTTACAAGACAGACCTTTCAGTTGGTTAGTCAGCACTCATTTTTATTTAGGTAAGAAAACACCTATCTGTAAACACTTGTTTCTGAGTAAATTAGAGCCTGGATTTCAAATTTTGAACTAAGTGTCCATGTTGGAATTTAAAACAATTCCCTTCAATCCTCAGGCTAAGCACTGAGACACTCACGGTGAGAGAGAAGGCTGGACCAGCCCCAGAAGCTCTGAGGCCCAGCACGCGAGCACCTTTGGTAGTGTGGCCTCTGTCAGCAGACCTGTCACAAGACCATAATTAATCCACACAAGCAGAATGTCTACCTGAGAGGAAAGATCAATGCCGAGAAAAATCCTGAATAAGCCCTTTCTCTTCACCTGATCTTAGGATACCTAAAATCAGAATTTCGGAGGTGACACAACTGGGTAATCCATTATTTCTTCACAGCTGTCTACAGATAACCCTGCCAACATATTGTTTAAGACAGTAGAGGTTCCCTTTGCTGCCCAGGGATCTGAAGGTCACTTTGCTGAGAACACTGACTACTCACTTGACCCTCAGATGTCTGATAGTGACTAAAACAGAAGAAGTCTTGCATTTGGGTCTTCATATTGTGTCTTACCTCATTAGGGTCTTAACCCCTAAGTCTGATGCTACTCAAGTCCGCACATAGACCATCGACACACTGGTAATTTGGTCATTGTTGTCTCTAAGACTGTGGTTCAGGGTTAGCTTGGCCTGCTGTCCATTAGAGCTTGTATAGGTCCACCTTCCATTGCTGGGAAAGTAACTGACAAACACGACTTAAGGGAGGAGAGCTTTGTTTTAGCTTGGCATTTCAGAGTTTTGGTCCCAGGGTCAGCTGGCTCTGAGACAGAAATGCGTGGGAGAAGGGCGTGGCAGAGGAGAGCTGCTCTCCTCACAGTCAGGGAGCAGCGCAAGTGGACAGGAGCCTGGGAAGAGGAGAGCAGGAGCAGAGAGCGTCCCCAAGATGGTGCTCCTGGGACACACCCAGAAGAGCACTTTTCTAATGTCCTAGGCGTCGCTCAAGCCAATCAAGTTGACAGACAAGACGATGCATAGTAGAGTCTTGTTCCTAGTCACAGAGGGGCTATTCACTTGTTTAGCTGGCAGTGACTTGACCAGGCTGGATCAGTGAGTTGTCCTGTCTCCCCGCTGTCCATCCTCTCATGTCCATGCCCCAAGGATGTGGATGGGCAGGTGCGCCAAACTCAGGGTTTACTGTGGTTCAGCCTAGGGGTTCTACAATTGTTCTCCTGTTTAAAGCAATTTCCTGGAGATGCATAGTTCCAAAAGTACATCAAAGACCACTTCTGCCAAGCAGGCCAGTCTCTGAGGCACATCTGATCCCGAAAGCATCTCTTTAGTCATCTCATGCCATGGTTCTAGTTCTGCTCAGAAAGGCTGACTCCTCTGTGGTCACAGTTGGGGAAGAACACACTGACTTCTTCTCAATTAAACCAAGGTCTCTGTTAGGGTTAGGGTAGGTTCACGCCCTCAGGTGTGAACTTCCCAACGCAGTCAGGCACATGGAGAGACACTCAGAGCCCTGTTTTTGCTGACATTCCCTCTGGGAAGCTTTGTCCTAGACTCTAGGGAGGCTGAAGCAGGGCCGTCAGTCCATTGGATGGAAAGCTCTGTACTACCAACGGGGACCTGCTGGGGAGCGGTGGCCCGCGTCCTCTCAGACTCAGCAATACCACGACATTGCTCTGTTAGTGAACTGAGGTAGAGACCAGCGTTTCAGCCATGCTTGGAGTAGAGCCTCTCTGAGCAGGAAGTGGGTGGAGGATGACAGCCCCTCTTTCTCATCCGTGTTCTCCTGGAATAGAACTTCTCAGGTGGGAGGAAACCGGATGAGGGATGCTCATGCTATCCTTTCCTGCAGGAAGCTGTAACCCCAGCCTGGCAGCAGAGCTGATGCGAGTCCTCTCTTCAGAGCAGAGCACTCTTCACCCCAACATGTGAAGCAGGCTGAGCGATGGCCCGAGTGCCACACAGAATCATTTAGTTCCTGTTGGAGTTTAGCAGATTTTCTTCCATAAATGTGATTCCATAGCCTACATGCCCCGAAGGTAATAAACAGAGACATTAAATAGTTGGAGTTCTAACATAATTTTCAAAACACAGGATGATCTCTCCAGGAAGACGATCTGCAGAGTTCCTTGTACTATTGAATCAGAGGGGATTCCTCCTTTCTATTTTTGTTTCCTTTTCCTTGGGATCTGCAGTTACCTCTCAGCTTTCCATGTCACATTACAACTCACTGTGTCACTCCTTGTGTGCTTATTTGCTTAGGTGCGGAATTCTAGGTTACATGTAGTCTTGTTCTACAGTGTCAGGCAGGCGTGTTTTCTAGTTTTATATGAATTCTATTATTAAACACAAACACACCAGCACATTTTAAAAAAATCTCAATCTCTTATGTAAGTATCTAAACTTCCAGCTGTTTCTAATATTCCATAGCACTAATAAACAATTTACTATGAAAATGAGAATCAAAATCTGCCTGGAATATAATAAGCTCTATATTTTACTTGTAAATTTTCCTAGTGCCGAAAATTGAATGCTTGCAATTCTTCATTACTGTGGACCACGGGGTAGCAAAATCCATGTTGGTGTCTTCGCAAGAGTGTGAGTGAGGTCATTCTGCTGGGCCCTCTGTATACGGAGTTGCTGAGCCGTGCCTTCCCTTTAGGTGTAGTCTGTGAACACACTCCAGTGCCCCCGAAAGACTCTAGTAGAAATCTGTCTCAGCTAAAGTATGTGAGATCTGCTTTTCCACAGTTCCCCAAATTTGGTAATACCTATCTTCATAGTTTTTTTAAGATTCGAGGGAAAGTATTTTTAAAATTTTCAATTATCTTGGTAACGCTAAGAGTGACCCTAACTTTATGAAATTCATTGCCGCGCCCTTTTCTACTCATGTTCTGTTGACAAAGTCCAAGCATGAAAAAAGGTAGACCAGTGTTCTGTTGACAAGGTCCAAACACAGACCCGTGTTCTGTTGACAAAGTCCAAATATGGAGAGTGTCTTTCGAGAAAAGGTCACAGCATAAAAATTGGCTTTGTGGAATGGGTTAATGCTTCTTGGGAACTATTATGTTAATTTGTGCTCTGACACTGTTTGGAGAATTTCTTTCCTTCTTTCTCATGCACAAAATTAGTAAACAAAGTACAGAAACTCCCTAAGAACAAAAGAATAGTTTATAAAATGTTTTTCTACAAGTGGTGTAACTGTCTGACGTTGAGTCAGACCAAGATCAAGATTATATTAGAAGTTTAGGAGCCTTTAATGATAATAGTAATGACCAGCTGTCTGGGGCTGTCTGGGAACCTCTATACAGAGAGGCCAATATGCTACTATGTTTTGAGGGAGACAGGGTAGATAACACATCCTTGCAGCTGCAAGAACATCACAGAGAGATAGGAGGAGCTAAATTAGGGCTGAATATGGTTTTGTATTTTGCAGGTTTTTAGTTAGGCTACCACAATGGAGCATTTATTAGTAGCAAAAACATGCTTGAAGGTCTTTAACTAAATTTAAAACTTTCTGCCTATGCTGACAAACCATGTAACTGTAGAGACACCTGTTGATTTCATTCTTTTATCTAAACTTTCAACCCTGGCCAAAAAAGAAAGTATATATTATTCTGTTAGAGCTTGCAAAAGCAGTAGTAATAGTAATGGTAGTCGTAGTAGTAGAAGCACTAAACGAAGCAGATTCAAGCAGTCTCTGAGCTGTTTGTGTGTCTGTTCTCCATGCGCCGACGCTCAGCCCACCTTCGGGGACTCTGTGGACCTCGCCCGGCTGGACCGCGGCAATTCGTCAATATAATTTCCCTGAATATGATGAACTTATGTATATTTCTGTTCCTGTTCCTACATTTTTAATTTTTTCCAGTTAATTAATGAAGTTTAAAATATGTATAACATACACTTTTTTGATATTACCAGATTTTTTCCTTGAAAATCAAGTAATTCAAAGTTCCTCGGTGTACTTACAGTTTTAATTTTTACATGGCCAGTATTTTGCTTTATGAACTGTGAATTTGGGTTCTTATTTAAGGAATTCATCAGTCAGAGAAGAAAAAGATACTGTGGGACATTTTTGCTACTATACTTAGATTTTAGTTTATACAAAAGAATATTTAATTTGTGAGAATCTTGTCTTTGCGTATCATGTAATGTAGATATGCACTTGTACTACATTTTAAAAGAGCTTTAATACCAAGAACATTGCTTGAACTATTCTGTGAACTTCCCTCTGTATAGAAGTATATCTATGTGTGTGTATTAACATGTTGAGTGCATGCTGTGGTTTTGAGCGCAGCTCTAATGCTAGAGTATGGGTTCTGTTCTGACCACTTTGCATTCTCAGTGTCATTGCCAATGTTCTCTGTTGCTGTACCCTGTTAGTAGAGCAAAGTGTGATATAGGCCAAGTTTATTTCCTTTGTTCTTGTTTTTCAAAATATGTGTAGTTTTTTATAATCTTTTAATCTTTATATACACTTGGGAAAATAACATTTAAATCTTCAAACAAGCACTGTGGAAATTTTGATCCAAACAGTACTGTAATGATAGAGTAACGTGGACAGGACTGCCAGTGACATGCTCCTGTTCTTACTTTCCTAGCCGTAGAGTCGCATATCTCTGGATTTCAATATTCCCTTTATTCTTTAATGGAACTTACAATTTTATTGTAAAAGTCTTCTTTTACAGTGGAGTCAGTTTTGAGATACATTCTTTATTATAGCTACTGTTTTGCCTCATGGACTATCTTCTGATAGAAATAGTCACTATTAAATTTTGTAAGCTGATCCTGTGCTCACCAGGCTTGCTAAACTCCCTTACTGACTCATAGAGATTGCTTTTTGATTCTGTTAAGTGTTTCTGAAGATGATCAGATCACACTCAAATGGAATTGTTCTTCTTCCTTTCTGACCTCTTCATTTATTACGTTGTCCTGGCCAGGACATCAATTCCATTTTGAAAAGCAACACCCATGCTAAGTATACTTTGATCTTGTTTTCAGAAGGCATGCCTGACTCTGAGATGTTTTATCTGAGGTTCTTGTTGTAACATTTTGGTAAATACCTTTGTGAAGTAAGTTTCTGTTCATGTGTTATTTTATTATAAAATGCACTGATTTTATAAGCCCCTTTCCTGTGTCACCTGAGATCATCATGAAATTTATTAATTTATCACTGTTTTAAATTTCATTCAGTTTCTGATACTAGAGTTCTTCTTACATCTTTTGAATAAACTTAATTATCTATTTTGTCACCCTCTTTCATTTGAAGATGTTATAAATAGGTTAGCAATTTAAATTAAAATTCAAAAGTGAAATTAACCTATGACTTTATCTTTTTTATTTTAAAACTCAATATGATCCTAACTAAGGTATCCAGGTATAGGATAAAATGCATAACTAATTGTTACCTTTCTGTAACAGGCTGTATTCCACAGGGGTTAATAGGCATTTGTGATTTTGAAAGCAATAACCTTTAAGAAGATACTCTATGTGAATCACCATTGTAAATGAAGATTTTCACACTATTAATTGCATTGAGATTTTTAAAATATGTGCTCAAATATATTTTTTATTACTGGGAATGCCTGTTTCTTTTGTAGTTCATAGATTTGTGAAGTTTTATGTTTTTTTTAAGTTCCTGATTTCTTTCTAAATTACTTTCCTATTACTCCACTTTCAAAAATATTTTTGTATTTTTTAGCTTTGTTTTATTTCCACTTTTGATCAGAAGTTAATCCCCTTTTCTTGCTTTCTTCTCTCATATTCTTTGTAGTTTTGCTTTGTCCTTTGGGTTTATTACAGTTTCCCTTCTAGTTTTCATGAAGGACGGCTTGTTCTTTTATGTTTTCACTTAATTTTTTATTGGCATGTGATTACATGTGGGAAGTTGGTACATGTACTTAGCAACTCGTTTTTCATCCTGTTTCTCCCCTCTAACTCTCCTTACCTCTGTCTCTTGGTCCCCTTCCTTTTTGGAGAGAAAAAATCATCTTCTTGTTTCCTATTATCTATCACTTATTTTGCTCTTTAGTTTATATTTTTGGTTTCTCATATAAGAGAAATCATATGTTATTAAATTTGAATGTCTGATTTATTTCACTTAACATCATGATCTTAAGTACATCCATTTTCCTGCAGATGACTCCAGTTTATCCATGTTTGGCAGAAGAACACTCTACTGTGTGTAATCATCACATTTCCTTTAATCATCCATCTGTCAAGGGGCCTGGAGGCCACATCCATGACCCAGCGACTGTGAGCTGTGCTGCTGAATCCGTGGGTTAGGCATGCGTGGATCACGGTAGTACAGTGTCTTTGAGTCTTTCAAGAAGAAATGTAGGAGGGGAATAGGAGGGTCAAATGGAATTTCTATATTTTATGACAAGTGTATGTATATATTATATTTCTTTTTTTATTTTGAAGAGAATAAAACCAAATGAAATAAAACAGCATAGAGTCAATCAAAACAAAACAATGAACATGGTACATGACTTCAAAAAAGGATAAAAGGAAATCAGTAATAGCTACCATAATGCCTCTCATTATCTTGTAAATAATTGCCCATACCATCAGGCATAATAAAACCAAACAAAATAGTACAGAATAAAATCAATAAAAATGAAACAATGGAAGCAATACAGGACTTCAAAGCAAAGTAAAACAACAGTGATTACCATAATGCTTCTTGCTATCTTCTAAGTAGTTGGCTATATCATCAAACATGGTGTAATCAAACAAATCAAAATAGAATAAAATCACTCAAAACTGAACAATGAAAGTAATACAGTGCTTCAAAGCAAGGTAATAGGTAATCAATAATGGCTACCATAATGCATTTTGTTATCTTTGAAATACCTGTCTATGCCATCAAGTATAATAAAATTAGGCAAGCCAAAACAGAATAAAACCAAACTAAACAGAATGATGAGAACAATACAGGATTCAAATTATAATAATAGATTAATAATGGCCACTGCCTTCCCTTTTTAGGCATTTCCTTCCCTTTCACTTTCACAATATGTATTGTGTATTTTGCATCTCACTAACTCCTTTAGGTTTTTATACTAGGGAGACAACATGATGTTCAACATGTGACTGAACCATTTCATCCATGAGCATGATCTTAAGTTGTATCCATTTACCTACAAGAGCTTGGAGGTTTTCTTCCTTTATAGCTGAGTAGCTTTCCATAGTTTAAAAATGCCATATCTTTCTTGTCTACTCTGTAGCTAATGGGCAAGCTACTCTCACTTCTTTCTGGCTCCCTGTCACACAGAGCATTCTTCTCTCTCCTTTGATTTGCTTGTATAAAGCATATTGGTGGTTCCTGTCTCCTGATTCACTCTGCCTGTGCTTCTTTTTATTGGTGAATTGAGGCCATCTATATTAATGGTTATAGTCAACATGCACTGCCTCTTCTCTGCCATGCTATTTCCTGTCATTGGCTGCCTATGTTTCCTCTCCATTCAATTGTCTGGCCCGCTCAGTGATACTTCTCTGCCACTGTTTCTGGAGCTGTGGTCTTTTATTTTCTCTCTCTAGAATGTCCTTCAGTATTCTTCATAGGGTTGGTTTGGTGGTCATGAATCCTTCAGTTGTTCTTTGTCATGGAAGTATCTTGTTTCTCTGTTAATTTTGAAAGATAGTTTTGCAGGGTACATCAATCTGGGTTGGAAGTTGTTTTCTTTAAGGACTTAAAATACTTTACTCCAAGCTCTTCTTGACTTAAGGATTTGTGTTGAGAAGTCTGTCATGATTTTGATGGGTTTACCTTTATAGCTGATCTGTTTCTTTTCTCTAACAGCTTTTAATATTCTGTTCTTGTGTTGAATTTCTGGGATCTTGATTATTATATGTCTTATTATATGTCTGGGTGTAAATTTATTTTGGTTACAGCTAGCTGGAGTTCTATATGCTTCGTTACCTGAATGCCACTTCCTTTTCCCATGCTTGGGAAGTTTTCTGATATTATTTCTGTAAGAAGAGTTTTAATGTCATTTGTATTGAACCCTGGTTTTTCACTCACATCTTTTATTCTTATGTTTCTTTGGGTTGTCTTGCAGCTGTTGAATTGTTACTTTCAGGTTTTTTGTTACTTTTAAGAGATCTTTCCTTTCATGATCACAAGTTCCAAACCTATCTTCAAGGCTTGAAAGTTTATCTTCAGTTTTTTTCAAGTTGTTTTGCCAGCTTTCAATGGAGTTTTTAATTTCCTGAGTATCTCTTTGAATCTGTTTCATGTATTCTAAATCTTTTTTGTATTGTTCATTCAAGATTTCCCTCATTTGCCTACACTCCTCCATTTTTTTTTATCTATGTCTTCCTTAGAGATGCTTGGCAATTCTTTTATTATTTTTTCATTTCTTCTTTTACTTGAGTTTTTCTGTTCTAATTTCTCTCATAGACTCATGAAGTTGTTGCTTTACTTCAGTTGCCATCACTTCAGAAACTTCAGGTGTGTGACTCCTGATCTCTTCCATGTTTGCATCTCCTGAATTTGCTTTGCTTGGATTGGAGGCCAGAGACTGCCTTTTGCTTCTTCGTCTTGACACATTCCCGGGTTCTTCTGGATAAGTGGGTACTGGGGTCCCAGGCACTGCCTGCACTGGCTACAATTTCTCTGAAGCGAACCTGTTTGGTTTTTCTAGCCAGTGCTGGCTACAGGTATCTGATGATGGCCATTGGGTGTGTCGGTGCAGAGCTGTCTGCTGCTTTTCCCAGCTTGTGTTGGCTCTCTGATGGCTGGTGGAATGCACGCAGGGGTGGGGCTGGCTGCTGCCTATGGACCTGGGCTGGTTACCTGCAGGGATCCTCCACTACCACCCCTGGAGCGTGTGCTTGGGCCTGGCTGGCTGCCACTGCCAGACCGAGCCGGCTACCCACAGGCAACCTCCACAATGGCCACTAGGACATGCAACGGGCAGAGCTCAGTCCAAGCAATTTCCATACGTCTGTGCCCAGCTAGGAGCTGCAGCAGGAAGTCAGTAGCAGTTCTGGTTCTGGGCTTATCCAATCTGACTCCTAAATGGTTCCTGGCCAATCACTTTCTCCCGTGGGAGGACTGAGTCCTCTACACTCACCATCAGCCAGTGCAGTCTTCCAGGTCCACCACTCCCCTCCACTGCCATTCCCCTCCAATGCTGCCTCTCTCTGCCGAGGCCTCCAGTGTTGCCAGCTGCCATGTTACCTTGATCCTGTGTCCCCAGGTTCCAACAGATCCTCTCTCACAATGAGTCTGTCTCTGGGTGAAGGTGCCACCAGCTACTGCCTTCTTCCTCACTTAAGTTTTTCTTTTTCTTTGGGCTCCAGTTCTCACTTTAGATGCTTCCTGGATCCAGCGGATCCACTTCCTTCCTTCTTGTCTTCCCCACGATGCTATATTCCCCAAGTGTATGTAAAATTACATATTTATTTTCAAATTCTGATTTAACTCCACATTATGCATGTGCTGTGACCGTGTTGCAGTTTTAGGTGTCTGACAAGCTTTCTTATGATGTTTTTCTTACTGTAAGGGTTGCCTAATAGTATGTAATTTGCTTTTTAGGCTAACAACTTTTAAAACTCTCCTCCACTATAAATTTCAATTGTGACAGAATATATTCCAACAGCTGATGATTCATTAGGGTTAGAGAAATTTTTGGCTGCTTAACACGTTATTATACTTGTCAATGTTCCATATACTGTAAAAATAATAGTGTAGCAAAACCTTGGATTGTGAGTAACTTGGTCTGCAAGTGTTCTGCAAGACAAGCAAAGATTTCTAACAATCTTTTTTGTACTGGGAACCAAACTCAGGACCTTGCACTTGCTAAGCAGGCACTTCTGTCACTGAACTATATCCCTGGCCCTCTAATAAATTTTAGCTTGGTGAACAAGTGATGTCTTGAGATGAGTATTATGTGATGTCAACTGTCACATGATCACAACTGAGCCGACGGTTCTCCCTCTCTCACTGCAGAATCGTCTCCCATCCGCAAGAGGTTATGGGGAGACCTCCTGTGCAGAGGAGGGGAAAGGCAGAGGGACCCCTCACTTCTGCCCTTCAAATGAGGTTACGGGGAGGTGTAAATTGGAAAACAGCCCGAAGTTTATAGAAAAGCATTCCCCGGAATAAGACTGCAGCTGTGAGAATGGTGAAAGGGTTTAATCACAATGCAAGGTCACATTTCTGTGAAATCCTCAAAAAGAGGGAAAAGCAAGTGTCACTGGGTAGGTTTCTTGTTAGCGCTGCATGAGAAGAAAAAGATTCCATTGAGCCGATAGCGAGCAGTGATTTTGTAATAGTGAAATCACCACACAGTAACCCTCCTCTCTCTTGTCTCCCTCACACCAGCCGTGAAAGTTTTCAAAGGTAAGTGGAAGCTAATTTATTTTTCTTTATATTTTGTATTTACTTCACATATTTTGTATTATATTCCAGTGTTGTAATTTTATATGAATGTTTTTGGGTTGTAGAACAAATCATCTGGGTTTCTATTATGTAAGTGGAAATTTGCTTTGATTTACAGATGTTTTGAATTACAAGCATGTTAATAGAACACATTTTGCTCACAAACTAAGTTTTTATAGTAATTGGTATTAAATTTAAAAGAATACGCATTTATAAACATGTATGTGTACAGATATGTATGTGTGCATACCTACATTTATACATGTAGTCATACACACATGTATAATTAAGTTCATTGCTCAAGTCTTACATGCTTGCCTATTTTTTTCTCTTTATCTGGCTGCTTCGTCCACATCCTCCTGAATATTTTAGGAGCTTGTAACAGTCACCCTCAGTCCGCCTCTTCTCCCTCTTCTGGAAGACCGAAGTCGCTCTCTGCTCTGCCTCTTTCCACCCCAACCTACCGCTGCCTTTACCCTTCTGTGCCCATGTTCGTGTTTTGCCTTCTTGGGAAGCAAGACTTCTTTCGCTAAGCAATCCAGTGCCATCTCCAGAGAATCTATCAGAGTTTTATGCTTCCCTGACCTAATAGTAATGCCAACCACTTTATAAACAGCCTTAATATTTGATTGTTTTGTCTTATTTTTATGAAGTCAGAGATTTCTTTAGAAACTACTTGCTGTGACCAATGTAAATATGTTTCTGCATTCTTCCCTGTATAATGATAAATTTTAATTCCCTTAAAACCAGATCAACTTGAACACACACTACCCAAACACCCGCTCACACGCAATTAGCATCTTTTCCATTCTCTTCCATCTTACATAAAAAGCTGTTCTTTCGAAGTCCTCTTTGTTGCTTTTCCCTGTTACAGAGTAAGAAGACGTCATCTGCTCTCTGACATCTTCAGGAGGCCTTTAGATTTGACTGCAGGGTTTGCACTCATCATCGTTCCGTTTTAAGGCAAGCATTATTCTGGCACCAGTTTACTTCCGTAGATTTTCCCTGCGTCATCCCAGGATGACTTCCTGCCCAGTGAAAAGGGAGTGGCTGCCTCCAGTTCAAGCACAGTCTGCGATGCTGCTCGGAATCCAGCCAGCACTAGCCGGGGTCCGCCCAGGCCACGTCTCTCTTCCAGCGGAGCCCGGAGCAGTCCGTGTGGCGGCTTCCTGGTGAGAATGCCCAGGGAACCTGTGCTTTCCCCTTCCTTGCTCCTGCCCGCAGTCTGCTGCTGCATTTCCACACCCAGGAGGGACTGTCACGCAAGTGTCTCCGCACTCCACATGAGCATGCGTGCAAAGCCGGGGTGACCTGCTCCTCCAGGGCCTGGATCCCCGTGGTGGGGAGACCTGCTGTCGAGCAGTGTTTCCTAGGGTAACGGAGGCCCTGTGGGAGCAGCCAAGCTCGGGAACTGAATCTGTGCGGGAGAAACTGTCGCTGAAGCTCCACGGAGAGCAGCGGGTGAGGCGCAGGTCGACTGCGCATCTGCTCCAGAAGCCGGTGGAGGGCGCAGGGGCCACCTCTTGAGAAGGCGGCGCCTGGTGACGGCAAGCACAACTCAGGATGTGAGACCCGGCCGGCGTGCTAGGAACGTCTTGCTCCACCACCCCTGTCCCTTAGGGGCTTCCCCCCACTTCTCAGCTGTCTGTCCTCCGAACAATGCTGTATCTGGGTGTACACGTGAGACAAAGCAGACACGAAAGACGCGATACCGGGAGACCCAACCCGGGCGTGGGCGAGCTGAAATCTCAGTGCGAGGGGCGTTTTCTTTTGCGTGAGACACCAACTTTGCACTAATCATCACAGCCTTCTAAGGATTTTTATTTCAGTCAAAGGAAAGAGAATTGCACACTGTCCCTGCATCACAGCAGTCATTGCCCCTGTGTGGAAACATCCCAGGTGTAGTTTGATGCCGTCGCACGGCCCAAGGGTTGGGCAGGAGGCGGCTCTGCACTTCCGTGCTGAAGGCAGGGGCGGCAGCCGCCTCTTGGAAGAGAAGGAGGAAAGCCTTTGGCTCTACAGTTGGTTTAGTAGGTGGAAAAACCCCTGGCCGAGCACTGGGAAGCAAGGTGAGCTCCTGCAGGGAGATCTCAGGTCACACACAATTACCGGAGTCCCTGTGACTTATCTAAAAGAGTTTAGGAAAAAAACAGTGAGAAGACAGCAAGAATAGAGAGTGATGTTTGGCATGCTACCATCTGGAAAAGCACACATCCATAGCCTTGCTCAGTCTTTAAGAAACAATTTAGAGTTTCCTTTTCAAGTTTTAATTTGAGTGAGACTCCATAAAAGCTTTATTTAAAATCAGAATATCTGCCGAGATCAAGTTTTCACACATAGGTAACTTTTCAAAACAAGGACTCGAAGTTGTTTTTCATTGTAGCTCCAGTACCCTGAGGACTTTTTACTCTAAGTAGCAATGCAGCAATAATAAGTGAGTGGATGTTGCTATTTACTTTTAGGAATAAAACAGTGTGTAGCAGGAAAAGAGTTGAAGAATATGACTCTTTGTTTTACTTTATTTCATATTTTGCCAGGAAAATCTTAATATCCTTTTATTATTTACTGCTGTTTTAATTTTTCTTTAAATGGCACCAGTGAGACTGTAATTAGATTGAAAATGAGGATTATGTGTCATGGCTCCCAGAAGGTGCAGAGGTTAAGATTTCTTTATGCCTGCGTGCGTTTACGGAAAGCTTCTGCCCTGACTCCTGCTGGGAGCGGGAGTGTCCATGGCCGCTCCAGTTTGTTGCTGTTTCTCTGCTGTTCTTACTGAGGCCCTGGCCTTTGATGCACTCCTCTCAAGGATCTGAAACAAATGATAAATAAGATTGCTGCAATAAAGCTGAAGATCCGACATGGTGCTCTTAATCTTAATTTGCTGCAAAGTACTGTTTTATGTTTTTCCTTTTAAAAAGAAAGCGTGGATTTATAAGTGTGTCCCATTTTAGTATAGCTTTTTTGCCTCTGACGTCGAGCCCCATTATGACTTATGAGACATTACACTCATAAAATTTGAATAAAATTATGAGTGCTCTGGAAAGAGCTCCTGCTTTGTGTCCGGTGAATTATATACAGTGCCCTCAGCGCTCCTGTGTGGATGAGTGACTGAACTCAGGCCCCTGACAGCCGCCCTCCCCTTGTGGGAGGGGAGAGTGGATGAGCCTGCACTGTATGGGGAGCGGCCGAGACTTCTGCGTTCTCCAGGGAGACCCAGCACCCACAGCCTGCGCCTTCGCCTTCGCCACTCTGAGCCCCGATTTCCTTCCTTCTAAAACACGGGAGTTGAATGAGATGGTTGTCGAGCTCTGTACTTGTTCCATATTTTTGATCTTCTCCTTAACATTTCCTGATTCCACAGTTAACCACAGGGAGCAAGTCGCTGTGTGCTGGTGTCTCCAAGATCCTACTCAGGAACTAAGTGCACGCGGAATCAGTTTGACTGATGTAAGGAAGACAGAGAAGATGAGGTCAGATCCAAACCAAGTGGGACTGAGGTTCCACTCTGTTAGATGTATTTGACTGTTACTTTACTGCGCCTGTAGCTATGCTGCTTGGTATAGCAATAGGAACTGCCTTCACATGGTATTAGGATGGGTTTAGCTATGTGTTACACTTTTATGATATGAATTCTAAGACCTCAGATGGAAAGGAAATCAGGAAAGCAGCAGTTATTATTTTTTCTTTTTATTTTATGAAAAATAAAACATTTTAGCCAAATAATAATACCAATAGTTATTACACTGTGTATCATTATCTTCAAAATAGTCAGTACAAGACATAAACCAGAAAGATTCTTACAGAAAAGAAACAAGCAGATAATAACACAAACTTTGTTTTCAATGAACTAAGATAAACTTTTCGTATAAATGAAACAAATTAGCATATATATTGAAATATTTTTATTTTAACAAGAAGAGTTCAGTAACCCAAATGTACATTTATTCATTTATTTGCATACAGGATAATTCTAAACAACAGAATGAGTAAATGTAACCACCACCTACAGTTATTATAATGGAAATATATAAGGGACTAACTTAAGTCCTACAAATTATGCAGTAAATTCAAGATATTAAGCACTAGAGGAGACCTTGGAATCCAAGATCAGTGGTGATTGCTCTGGACATAGGGTCACTACATCTGTCCATGACAGCGAGACAGCTGTTTGCAGAACCAAGATTTAGACATGAAGATAAGAGCTGACACCAACTCCATGTTTAAGTGATAAACACTCTGTATATTATGCACATATTCGTTAATTTCAGTCTCACCAAATGGATTAATCTCTCTAACCTCAGCTGCAAAATGAGAATACTGTGCCTTACTGGGCCCCAAGCTCTGACCATTAGCACTTTCTGCTCCTTGCCATACAGAAAGTGACTAGGGGACGCAGAAGGTATGTGACTAGTGGCTGAAAAAAATACACCTGTGGTCACCTCTGGTGTCACATTCTGTGTCCTGCAGAATGCACTAAGTGAGTTTAAAACCTCAACAATCTTCTTACCTAACACATATAGGCACACATGTACACACATAAGCACACACACACATGCACACATGCACTATTCTTTTAACATTAATAAGATTTCATAAACAACTCACTGATATTTCAAGAATTCTCTGGAGAAGTTGACCAATGTCTTGGGTTTTCTGGAAGTTGAGTGTTCGAATTTAATTTAATCATTCGGAGTCGAGCTTATTCAAACCTCTGCTTTCCAGTCAGTAGGTCACATTTTTCCATCAGATTGCGAATGAAAAAGGATTTGGAAGAAAAGGGAATTTGGTTGCACAGGCTCTGTTCACTTACTCTGCTGACCACAACCCATATTTTCCAGGGAGCTTCAGTGAATTCGTCATTCCCACCAATGGAGGTGCCAGGCTGACCTAGGATTTGATGCTGATGACTCAATCGACATTCAGGAACCGAGATTTTTTTTTTTGTTTTCCAGTACTTGGAGTTTAAAGATGGGCATTTTTGGGCTGGGAGTTCGGCTCAGTGGCTTAAGTGCCTGTCTGGCAGGTGCAAGGCTGTGAGTTCAATCCCCAGTGCTGAAAAAAAAAAAAAAAAAAAGGGGGGCATTTTTAAATTGCCCTGGAGCACACCAGAAATACGGACAGTGTGCTTTACTGTGTGACTACTGTGAGAATAGATCTTCCACTGTGGCATTCCCCAGACTTCTCTGGGAAGGTGGATTCAGAATTAGGGGTTTGATTGATCCTCTTTGTTTGTATCTGGGTGGAATCAGATGGAACCATCCCCATCAATCCATTAGACATCAACGCCTGGTGCAAAATGTCCTGTCATGTGGTTAACTGGGAAAAACATCTTAAAAAAAAAGTAAAGAAATGAAACAAATGCATTAAAGTAGTTTTGTCTCTGAGAAAGAACACTTTAAGCCAGTCATCATAGATAAGTGTGCATTTAGCATTAAATTCAAAAGACATGGACTGGCTTAAATAATTTAAGCTGAATTTGATTTTCTAATTCTCTTCCAGTGCACTGTGGGGCATCACCTGCAGTCTATACTGACCAGTCAGAAGTAAAAGTCAAGGCCTGAGTAAAACTCAGTCTTCTGGTTTTTCACCTCAATACAAATAGTGCCCGATTCTCCTGGAATCATGGCCGGGTGAGGTGGGTCTGAGCAATGAAGAGTAAACGCCCTGGGCCAGGCATGTGGGGACTGTGTGGTGATGACTGCATGGCCTCTGAGAGTGAGCATTGTGAGCACTCGGGCTCTGGCAAGAAGAGAAATGACAGAGGGGGACACAGTCGGTTCTAGAATAATCAGGATTTAAGGGCAATTTTGAAGAGTCAAATATGACAAACTGTCCGACTTTATATGGCTTTCCTTAGGCAAATGAAGGCAATTTTGATGTAAAACATCAGTGAAGCACTAAAATGGGGAGTTGTCAGGAGGAGGAGCAGGCGAGTCAGGGCAGTGTAAATTCATCCGAAGCGTAAGCACTGCTGTCCACGCGAAGCATGGAGCTTGCCGGTTCTTTGGTTTCCACCTCCGGGTTTCTCACCAGAGCTTAACCTGCCCCGTTGGTTTGAAGCTTACTTGTCCTGTGGTTGTGGTTATCCTTGTGAGTATGAAGGGCTGATCTTGTTTCCATCTATGCTAATCTTTGCCAGATCACATCATAGAATTTACAAGCCTGTCTGTAGTAGTCATATCTGTGTTTCCCTTACTGGCTGAGGAGGAGACTATGAATCATCACTTGGACATGTTGTTTCATGCCAGTCTTTTACTTGGATTATTAGCCATGCTAATTTTTATTTTTATTTTTCTATGCAGGATGACTAACAGATTAGGAAACTAAAGTTAAATTCACCTCCTCTTATCTATCTGGGCATACTACTATGCCAGAGCAATGCTCTCTGTTTAATAATCAATATACAGAAAATAGTAAAATTTTTTTATATTTATCCAAAAACACTCTTTTCAAAGTATATTAAGTATATTAAAAAATGAAAATCAGAAAATACATAACTTTTTCTGTATCTTACTTATTTTTTTATTTTTCTTTAAAGAGAATAAAACCAAGCAAAATAAAACAGAATAAAGCCAATCAAAACAAACCAGTGTAAGTGACACAGGACTTCAAAACAGTACAAAATCAATGATGGTTACCATAATAACTTTTGTTGTCTTCAAAATAGCTGCCCATACATTCAGACATAATAGTAATCTAACAAAACAGAACAGAATAGAACCAATAAAAACAAAACAATGAGTGTGATAAAGGACTTCAAAGTAAGACAATAGTAAATCCAAAATGCCTGCCACAAAATATCTTGCTATCTTTGAAACAGCTGCCCATACCATCAGATATAATAAAATCAAACAAAACAAAATAGAATAAAACCCAACCCCCAAAAAACAATGAAAATGATTCAGGACTTCAAAACAAGATAATAGGGAGTTAAAAATGGCTACTACCCTCAGAAGGAGATCCCCCATAGGTGCTACACTGCGTACCGTGATCCTCTGAATAGATGATCAGACCACCAGCCCTAGACCTTCAAAGTGAGTGAAACACCAAACACCACAAGCATCAAACTGCATTTCACCTCAATAGCTATCAGTGCAACCTGTATTTCTCCAGATCAGTTGGTCACTTACAAGGGGTGGGGGTATAGGGGGTGCATTAGCTCTTCATGTTTCTCATCCTGTGTACCAGAAGGGACTGGGGTTTGGCTGTCTCCCTCATGGTTGTGGCCTGCACATGGCACTGGTTCGCAAGGAGGGCTTGCTTCTTGGTGAATTCTTGTTTTCTTCCCCCACAGTCTGTGAATGGTGCTGACTCATGGGAAAAGGCTGGGTTCTGGCTGTCCCCCCACTGGTGGTGACCTCACATGGTGCTGGTTTGCAGCGAGGGCTTGCTTCTTGGCCTGTATCTTACTTATTTACTCAAATCATTTGTATTGTTCAAGAATTACATTGGTAGGGACTGAAACTTTAATGTCTACTTACAGTTTACACTTTGTAACACTATAAAGGAGTTCATCAACCGGGAACATAGCTCAGCAGCACATTGCATGTCTGGCAAGTGTGAGGTCATGAGTTTGATTCCTGGTATGAAAAAAAAAGATTTCATCATGTCTGTGAGTCATAGTTATCAACAAAGTTCTTGGTAATGAATGGATGATAAATGAATTAATAAACATCAGCTGACATCTTAAGTTTTTCAAAATGAAATTGGCAAAAATCAGAATAAGAATATTGTAAGAAATCTTAGTAAGCCTCACTGAAAGCTCTGTTTACAGTAGTTACTTAAATAGTTTATAATACTAATTTTGCTGTCTTTTCATTAAATACCAGCATGTGGTGTCTCAGTGTTCATGACAAGGCTTTGCTCCTTGGCTTCTCACTGTGCCCTCATATGAGTCCTTGTCATTGTTGGGATAAAATATTTGACACTTACAACTTAAAAGAGGAGCAGTCTAATTTGGCTTATAGTTTCAGATAGTTCACTCCGTGGTTAGTGGGCTTGAAAGTAGAAACTGATGGTGGAATGATGTGGAGGAGGAAAGATACTCAACACATGGCAGCCCTGAAGGAGAGAGAGAAGTGAGGAGCTGATGACAAGAACACATACACTGCTGTGGGTCACAGCACAGTGAGCCACTTCCTTCAAACAGGCCCCACCTCAAACAGCATATTAAATTATGAGGTCATCAATGAATTAATTCACTGATGACTATAGAGCCCCCGTGATCCAATCATCTTCACAAGCCCCACCTCCTGTTCCATGAGCTTTTGGAGAACACTTTAAGTCTAAAGCAGAACAGCCCCCAACTCAAATCCTCCTATAATGTAGACAATACAATAGTAGTAGAGAGGAGAAGACTAGAATAGAAAAAACCACAATGGTAGACTGACTTTTAAACTTAAATCTCTCTTTCAATTTCTCTTTATTATATTTTCATTGCTTTTTTCCTCTTTCTCTTTTTGAAAATTTATTTTTCAGAAATTCAGAGATTGAGGTGCATTTTATTAACATATAGACGAGCCTAAGGTATATTTCTTACTTTCCCTGAATTACCTAACTGCTATACTCATCAATGTCACACATTCTTTTGTAATATCTGTAGTTTATCATGGACCATTAATCAGCCAGCATTGGTATTCAGAGGGACTAAGGTTATTGCATTTAGGAAGAATAAGGTTATATGATTCATAAGATCCAATTACAGCATAGTCAAATTACCACAAATCTTATAAAGTTAAATATCAGCTGCAATTGTTAATATGTGTGTACAGAATAACCTTAGATAGGTGCATTTTCCTTTCCAGAATGAGAGAAACACCCAAGCAATGTGAAGGGATCCAGAGGACTCTGACAGCAGCCATCTTAGAGGTAGTAGCCATTTTGTCTTTTTGACCACCAGGTGACACTGGGGTGCATTCCAAACCTGTAACACTGATAAGACAGTTAGGTAACAAGTATGTGCGCTGGCCACTGACATCCAATCTGCTTCCTAACTATGTATCTGCAAACCAATAGTAGGTGAGAAAGCCCACATACACAGCTTAGGCTGAGGTGATTCTCTGATCTTACCATGGCCCCAGACAGGCTTTTGTCTGTGAAGCTCTGATAAAACTGCCCTTGTTGCAACCTGGATTTGTCCTCTTGTTTTATCTCTTGACACTGTCCAGATTCGGCAGGTAGCTCTCCTATACTTTTTTTCCAAAATGTGATCATAAATCCTCCACAGTTTAGTTTATAATAATTTGCCACTATGCAGATAGCTGGAGCTGATTCCTTCAGGTGCATAAACAATGCTTTTAGAGGAACTATAATATGAGACCAGATTCTGAGTTCAAGAATAAGTTACAAATATGTGAGTCTTCACGGCCTGTAGAAATCACTCATTTGTGTTTACCTTGCAAGTGAGTACTAGATGAAGAAACAGAGGTCCCAGAGGTGGGTTTGGGGCAACTCAACATTTAAGGTATTCTAAAGAACCCCAAAGGTGGGCCAGGGAGCAGTGGAAAGTGGGGAAGCAGGGAATGCTTGGCCTGGGTAACAGAGCATCGCATCCTCCAGTACGAAGAGAAGGTGTTTGCCGGGATAATAAACCATGAGAGGGAAACCTCGGTGAAGGCCACCAAGGAGAGACCTGGGGATGGCCCTGGCCTTGGCCACGTGGGGCCTGTGGTGGCCCGGTGACCCGGACAGAGCAGGTCATGAGTGGGAGCTGGCAATAGTGAACGCAGAGCAGGTGGGGCTTGGGGGTGAGAGGAATCTGAGACTGCAGACACAGACAGGTTTCCTTAGATTTTCAATCATGGGGGTGATGAGCGAAGTAACACAAAGAACAATGTAGATTTTATAGTTAAATTAAATATTGGTTAAGAGAGCGGAGATTACTGCATATTGGCTTCCTGATGGAAATGACCTGCTAAGAGGGGGAAATGATGATCCAAGAGATAAGAAAATTGCTGGAGTGAATTATTTGAGTAGCAAGAGAGGATCTTATCCAGAGCACAAATGGAGGTATTGACTTTCCCTACCACTTACAGGCGATATACCTGACTCTGGGGGTTTGAGGTGTTTAACATGAATGAGTTCCCCGAGAAGACAATCCACCTCTGCTATTCGCAGAGATTATTTACAAGAGTCTGTTTCGAGATCCTTCTAAAGGTGATTATGGGTTCTATTGTCTAATTTGTCTTTGTTCTTAAATGACTCAGGCCCCCACTATGAGCGTAATGCAGTATGCATTAAGCAGAGTACACTGATGAGTTATCTTTTCTCTTCAAGTTATCTTACTAATAAATCTTAGGCATCGTTTTGTCCTCATGGATTGAAGGCATTTTCCCACTGTAGGAAATACACTCATCAGTGGAGTTAGGAGTAGAAGCCACATGGTCCTTAGAGCATGGGAATGTAGCTACAGAGAATTAGTCACTCCTTCCTGAGGACTGGATGCCTCATTTCATGTCTTAAGGATGGAATATGATATATTAACCTTTGATATATTGCATATATTTTCTCCATTTCCCAGATTTACAAGCTCAAGAGGAGCACAGAACTGAGATGAAAAAGTTGAATAGTTGAGAAAAAAATAGATAAGTGGTAGGTAATATTCTAGACAAAGTAGAACAAAAGCTCCTTAGAAATATATTATTTCATGTGAATTGTTAAAACTCAACAAGATAGTGTCTGAATCTGCCCATACTATTTCTTTTTTTTTTTTTTTAGTGAATGTAAATTACTTTATTACACAAAAAAACAAAAGTACAGAACCAAGAAATACTCACATGTACTGAGCTTCACAGCATAGCAGCAGTGAAAAAGATTATTACGTAGAGGTAAAAGTTAAGTCTCTGAAGATACGCAGTTTGTCACAGGACAACAGCGCAGGGTTCAGAGTGTGTGGCAGCAGCGGGGTCTGCTCCTCTGGCTCTGCTATTTCACTTTTTAAAACAGGCGTGAGGGAGTGACGCATGTGTGTTTGTGTGTGTGCAGATCATAGCCTTTGCACTGATGCGCTGAGGCCATTATGAAATTCCAAGCTGGGCATAGGATTCTGCCACTTGCTGTGGTTCCTTTGCTGTGTACTTCCACATTTGTTGCTTCAAATGCATTGAGAAGTGTATTTCCAGTTTTTAAACAACTTCTGCATCAAGACATTCTAAGTTCAACTGTGAAACATCTGGGTAAGTTTGCTAAGTCCTGCAACAGTACTTGAACAGCTCTTGCATTTCCTCAGTTCTCAGACTCCCTGGGGGCCACTAGGAACTCTTCTGTAATTACTTTATGCTATCAAGGGACCTATAAAAACCAAAGACATTGTTGCTTATTTCAGGCACTGTTTGGGTGCGTTGGCATTCTTTGTGGTGTTAAAAATATTCTCCCTCTTTGCAGAGAAAAGTAGTTTGGCTGACACAAGCAGTTAGTCATTATGATTTTCCAGAGAGTTTTTAAAGTTCCAGAATTTTACCCTGTGTTTGATTATGACTAACTGGAAAAATGAGGATTGGCTGTTTCTCCACTTCCCTGATCCTTCCTTTAACCTGCAGGAGTAAACTGGGTGAGAGGCTGCACTGTTCAATAGTCGGGGTGAGGAGGATCTATGAGCTTTACAGAATTAAAAAAATCCCAAAGATCAAGCCAGGTGTTGGTAATAAGTTGAAAATTCTATTTTTGATGTGTACATGGAAAGATATACCTAAACTTTTTTTGTCCTGTTGGGTCAGAATGTAATTCACAAAAAGAGTTTTGACTCTGATGCTTCTTTGAAAAATGTAAAAAATACGGCCAGAGACTTAGCTCAGTGGTGTAGGTACCTGCCAGGCATGATGTGATATTGTGAGTTGGATCCCTGGTACCAAAAAAACAAAACAAACAAACAAAAAAAGTAGAACAATTACTGACCTACACAATAAAAGTATTTTTTTCCAAAATCAGAAATAAAATGTACAAAAACTATTTTATGAAAATAAAACTGAATTTCTGGATTTAGAAAGTACTTTCCTTTGATGGACTCAATTCTTTTTTTTTTTTTTTTTTTTTTTTTTGCACCAGGGATTGAACTCACAACCTTGCACCTGCCAGACAGGCACTTAAGCCATTGAGCCAAACTCCCAGCCCTAGTTTTTTGAGGCAGGGTTGCACTGTGTAAGTGAGGCCGGCCTTGTACTCACATTGTAGCCCAAGCTGGCCTTGAACTCACAGTGCTCCTCCTACCTCAGCCTCCCGAGTGCTGTGGACTCAATATTTTTAACTCCTCTTTTGAAACAATTTGAGACTTATGGAAAATAATCAACAGTAATTTGGGGTTCACATATACATTAAACCTAGCTTTACTAGTGTCAAACGTTTTATTTTTAAAAATTTTTTCTAATTTTATTTTAAAGAGAATAAAACCAAACAAAATAAAACAGAATAAAATCAATCAAAACAAACCAGTGTAAGTGACACAGGACTTCAAAACAATATAAAATCAACAATGGTTGCCATAATGCCTCTTGTTGTCTTCAAAATAGTTGCCCATACCTTCAGACATAGTAAAAATCAAACAAAACAGAACAGAATAAAACCAATAAAAACAAAACAATGAATGCTATAAAGGACTTCAAAACAAGACAGAATGTCTACCATAATATATCTTGCTATCTTTGAAATAGCTGCCCATGCCATCAGATATAACAAAATCAAACAAAACAAAATAGAACAAAACTCAACTAAAAA